>JAKSZT010053806.1:2160229-2354907 GCA_026826555.1 Tolypeutes matacus | reverse complement strand
TACCTATCCCTATTGTATTAGTCAGGGTTCTCTAGGGAAACAGAACTGGCATGATATATATCTCATAATGTAAATATTATGAGATTTTTATAAGAATTGTCTTACATGACTGTGGGGATGGGCAAATCCATATTCTGTAGAGCAGGCTGCAAGCTGGAAACTCTGAAGTAGGTTTTCAATGATTTCCATAGGACGAGCTGGCTGGCTGAAAGAGAGAGGAGACTTCTCTCATTGTTGAAGGCAGCCTCTTTAGTTTGTCGTAGATGTAATCAATCACAGATGCAATCCACTGACTGATGATTTGTCCACAAACTATCCTCACAGTAACAATCAGGCCATGCTTCCGTGACTAAACAACTGGACCCCCAAACCAGGCCAAATTGACACATGAACTTAACTGTGATACCTGGGCAGAGATCTTGTTTTTGACCCATGTGTCAGCTTTGAAGCAGGACTTGACTGCTTACATTTACTAGAAAGAAACTACTCTTTTAAAAACATAAATGAAAAGCCTTTATTTTACTAAGTATTTTGAAGGGAAGTTAGAGGTGGGCACAGAATGTAGTATTTCACTCCAAAACCTGCTATCTTTTGCCGAGTGGGCAAACTACTAATTGTAACCATGTACCCATATGCCCCGTATTCCTTTTAGTAGGAACAGCCCCCAAGTTTTAGCTGAGAACATTCCTTCCCAGCTAAACATTACATAGTCCAGCTCCCTTGCATCCAGGTATGGGCATGTGACCAAGTTCAAGGCCATGGAGTATGAGCAAAGACAAAGCTGCTCGTTTTCGACTTTCTTTTCTTCCAGGGGCCTGAGGAATATTGACAACTGAAACAATTTTTGAAACCACAATTCCCCAACTATTCATCATTAACTATTATGCTAGTAAAATAAACTTTTATGTTCATTTAAGCCAGTGCCTTTTGGGTCTCTTTATCAGGGCATCTTCGTCTGTACTCTGTGCATAGACCAGTTCCTTCCGGTCTCAGATACCCTTCTCCTTTCCTCCAGGGCCTGGCATTTCAGGATCTGCAACCTCCCTTCCTGAATCCATCTCACTCCCTTTCTCATACATACAGTTCAATTTAACTCTCTCCCATTCTCTCCAAACATTCATCCCCTACCCATCATGCTGCTCAGTCTAAAACAGACCCTCCAGTCACTGCGGCCCATCTTCTTTTGAAGGCAGAAGAGAGTTACAAATGATATATATTTTTTTCCATGTCACTTACGAGAAACACTCATACTGAACCACCTGGTATATAAAGATGCTCACTGAGGCTTTCCTGTCATTTCTCCTTTGACCCTGTGCCATGTCCAGGGGGTTACATTGGTCCTGGGACAAAGAGGAAAGATTTAGAGATTTACTTCTACTGTTGCACCTTAACCAACCTGTGAATCCAAATTGAGCTTTGGGATAAATTCAGATTAGCGACAATCTGAGCCATGTCTAGATACCTCAGGAATGTTTTGGGCTGAAGAAAACCTTTTCAGTGAATCACAAACCTAGCTGATAATCTGAAGGTTAAGAATATATATGTATACATCTGAACCCCAGCATCCCACTACTGGAAGCTCTAATTCTGTAAGTTTGCTGTGAGGTCAGGAAATCAGAATTTTAAACATGTAATTTTGCCATGGCCATTTAGGTGGTGCATGAACTAAATATCTGCTATCAGGACTCTAGGACTTGGCAAAAATCAAACTAGTTGATGAAAAGCAAAATATAGGGATTGCTCATTTCCTTATTTTTTCCAACATTCAGTTTCCTTGATATTAGCAGAAAAGATTAAAATGATAATTCTGCCATAGAATAAGAAGCCTTAAATGTTTCTAACCATTTCAAACTGTGGGCCTCAAGTTCATCCATGCATGGACAAGGATTACAATGGACTTTACGAGATCACCCAACTGAGCATCACAGTTTGGCTGGATATACTAGAGCAATTGCCAATGAAAGAAAAATGGAGAATAACAGGAAATGAGAACATATCTGTTTGGAGGCCTAGCTACCTGATATGTTAGCTTTGGCAACTCTTGGGTACTTTGTCCTGCCAATGAAGCTGCTGTCAGGGAAATTGAAACACTGACCCCATATGGCTGGGATCAGCACCAGTAACACCACTGTACATATTAGCCTTCAAAACAGTTCCAGAGGCTGAACTGTGACTGTGGTTCAGTTTAGCAGCCTTGAACCACAAAGATCATTACCTAAAATGAGAATTATGGATATTTATTATTAAACTGATTTATTTTGAACATTTTCATGCCTAGAGTTCTCTCTAGGACTTGAATACTGAAAATAAATTAAACATTTAAACTAAATACAGCAACTTTTAAACAACCATGAAAATGGGTGCTGATTATCAGAGTCCAAACATTATGCTGCAGATGAAAATACTGGAGAATCAGGGAATCAGAGGCAAAGAAACTTCCTTCAGAAGGCCTTTCTTTCATCTGTCTGAGAGGAGATGGATGTTCCCCAAGTCATCTACCATTGCTGACCTTTGCCCTCATAACGAGAATGATGGGAGGAGTTGAAGGATGCAGAGCTATTGGGTAGAGGTCCTCCGCTACAAGACCAGGTATGTGGGATTTTATTCTTTTTGTATATTGTGGTGGTAAGGAACACCAAGAGACACCATTTGTGATGTAGAAAGACTAGGATTTAATTAAATTTAATTTAGTGGTGACATAGTGGTGAGAGTATTGAACTGGAATGAGAACAAGAGCTATTATTAAAATGATTCATCCTTGAGATTAGCACATTGGATTAAGCTATTTGTGACTATGTCATACATGAATAGGAAATGATTGTCTCTTGTTTTGACCAAAATATGTTCAAGCACTTTGGATTATTTTCCAAGCCACAAGTATCAGAGAATCCCAAATCTGATCAAGAAACCTATGTAAATTCAAATTATCTTGTCATCCCCTTCTCTGTGATTTGATAGGTTGGGATATCTCAGGTTGGGAGCAAGGAGAGGGAAAATTTGTTTGTGTTTCACAAGTCTGATGATCATTCCTCTGATAATTCTATAATACAGACTTTCTCCTCTTTATCTTTTTCCTCCTCTTTTCCTGCTCTCTCTCACCCAGAATCATATACCTTAATATCTAGAAAGTATCCGACACTAATGTTTATTGTGTCAGGTTTTGTGTGTGGTGATTTACCCTTATACTTCCATTTAACTCTTAAAAATAACCTCTAAGTAAGTGCTGTTTTCCCATTTTACAGATGAATAAATTGTTGCTCAGAAAAGATATGTAACTTTTTCAAAATAAAGAAACTAACCAATATCAGAGCTGGAATTTGAATATCTTTTGATTCCAAGACAGTGCTATTTCCATCATATTATGTTCCTATCCTATCTTTGTAAGAAAATATTTGGACTTTTGAAGCAAATGAATTCCAGCGTGTACCATATTTTAATTTGATAAGATGGAATGTCATTTGATTAAAGAGCTGAGAGTCACAGCTCCTAGAGGTCTTTTTTCATAACAAATTCAAGTTCTTTTGCTTTACAGCAATTAAGGAGTTTCAGGGAAAAGAACTTCAGGAAGTCTGAACCTGGTAGAGCATGCACAGTTTCTCAGAGGGCAATGAGACACAATAAAACACATTTTCTTATCTATACCAATTGGAAGCCCATGCTAACATGGTCATGGAAATCCATGTTATGATAGAGTCTGTCAGGCAACAGAGTATATTGTTATCAGTTGTAAGTCTATTTTAAAGGATGAAGAACTAAATTATTAGTATAAAACCTACTATTGAGTTCCTGCTCTGCCTCTTAAAAGCTATATAGCTTTGGCAAATCTCAATCTCTCTGAGCCACTTTTTAGTCATCTATAAAATAGGCATTGTATTACCTGCCAGGCCAAATCTCCTATTTGTTTTCAATGCTAGAGTTTATACTTTTTGGGTTTAGGAACTATGTCTCTGTGTGCCTAGAAAGGTAACCTGGCACAATGGAGGAATTCATTCTTCATTGAATTAATGAAGTTAAAATATATTAATGAATATAAATGTAAGTTAGAAATTATAAAGGGAATTGGATATAATTACTAATTTTTAAAAATAAACTTTTTACTTTAGAACAGTTTTAGATGTACAGAAATATTGCAAAGATAGTACAGAGTTCCCATTTACCCCACACTCAATTTCCCCTATTATTAACATCTTACCTAAGAATGACCCATTTGTTACAATTAATGAACCAATATTGATACATTATTATTAAATAGAATCCTTAGTTTTTACCTAATGTCCTTTTTTTCTGATACAGGATCCCAGATACCACATTATACTTAGTCATCACGTCTCTTTAGGGTTCCCTTGACTGTTTCTCAGACTTTCCTTGTTATTGATGACCAGTTTTGAGAAGTACTTGTCAGGTATTTTGTAGAATGTTTCTAAATTGAGATTTGCCTGATACTTCTCTCATGACTGGGAGTATGTGTTTTGGGGAGGAAGACCATTGAGGTAAATTCTCATTTTCATCACATTATTTAAAGGGCACTTCCTATCAGTATAACATATCGCTTTGGTAATGTAAACCTTGATCACCTGGCTGAGATAGTTTGTCAGATTTCGCTACTATAAAATTACTCTTTCTTTCCCCCTTCCCATATTATACTCTTTGGAAGGAGGTCACCATCTTAAGATAGCCCATACTTAAGGAATGGGGAGTTATGCTCCTTAAATCACTAGGAAGCATCAATTTATCTACATAAACTACCAGGAAACCTTCTGCAGGGCAGGTTTACCTATGCTCCTCCATTTATTTATTTATTCAATCATTTATTTATATCAGTATGTGGCTAATGGATATATATTGTATACTTTGGGTTATGATCCAAAAACTACCTATGTTTTTCTACCTCAAGTGTAATTATTAATTTTACGACTGTTATTATTACAAGACAGAATCTATAGTGGATGAGTATTCTGTTGAATTCCATTCGGTTATCAGAAAGGTGATTGTGAGGTTCAGGATTTCTCTTTTTCTCTGCATCCTCAGAGACTATTGCTTGGCATAGAGTACATGCCTGAGAGATGCTTGTTCAACTAATATGTGATATATACTATTGAGTTACAAGTTGATTATAAAGGTCATGGGTAAACAGATTGGTTGTTGCAGGATTTATATCCAGGATCACACATGTTAGATAGCTATAGAAACAATTTGTGAATTTATTATTGAATTCCTGAATGTCCCATACTAACCCTTCCCATCTTAGAGTAATCACAGCTGGAAGAGAAAATGCTACTCTTCTTTGAGCTCCCACTGTGGGGACCATAGATAAACATCACATACTAATGTTGAGAGGCTTACATATTCCATGAAAACTCTCTAGTAACATAAATGTCCAGTAGAGGTCTCTCCAGTCAAATTTGGAAGTTGAGTACAATCACACAGCTGAAAGAATAAGCAGCCTGAGAGAAGCAAGCAAAATTCTGCTTCTTATCAGCTTTCAAGTCTCCCTTTATCCGCCAGATGAAAGAGTTCAGTTTGAGTTTGGAGTGACAGCCTTTGACTTTACACCCTGCCAACCCCTGTTGGAGAATGAGTCTTGAAGTTACAACTTGTGCCAGCTAGACTGACAGAGGCATTAAGTTAAGTAGCGTCCATCCCTCTGGTGGTGATGCATGTTGGATATTTGTCTACAAGCAGGGACAAGTCCAAGGATTGGCTTTAATTTATAGTGTCTGGCAGTTTCAATTGCTGGGATCTTAGCCAAAGTCAGGCTTACAACTTCTTTTGGTCTTTATCCATTTCATTTCTCTCCTAGTTAATATTTTGAAGTACTTTCCTTCATGAATCCCTAAATTTGCCTTTTGGAATTTGACTCTTATCAACTATGTCCTCCCAACATCTGTGACATATTACCTTTGTAATTGAGATTTTGTCACATTCAAGTTCTTTCTGGATCAGAAAAATCTGAAATTGAATTCTAGTTCTGTCATCCTTGAAACAGTTATTAAACCCTTCAGAGTGAATTTTCTTCTTTGTGCGGTGAATAAAATGATACCTACTTCTACAGGGTGTATTGTGGGGATTAGAAATGATTACATAAAAGAATTAGTGTAGTGTCAAGGCCATTGCAGGGGCTCAAAAATGGTAAACATTTGTTTATCTGAAGGTGCACAAGGGACCCTTTTCATAGTGTAAATCCAGCAGTATAAGTAAACTAAGTGGGAAAATATATTAGATTATGATTCTTCAGGAATTATTCACATCACCCAGTGATGGCAGATTAGCAGGTCATTGTGATAATTTGGCAGTTTATATTTATTACTCAAGTGCCATTTCTCTAATCATGGCTTAGAACACTCCAATTAATACATTCACTGGAACAGAGCAAAGTTGAAGAAGCTGAGATCAGAAAATAAATATACCCCTACTCGGGGGACAAGCACAGGAGCCCAGCTCAGCTGAAAGCACTGGGAAGAGTACCACCTGGCAGGTGGAATGTGGTATCAAGCAGGTTTTCTTTAAAAAAATAAAATAAAAGAAAGAGAGAACACATATCAAGGCAATAGCTAATTTCGGGGAAAGAGATCCCTGTTGGATACAATATCTTGACTGACAGGTTGAGCTGGGTAGATGGTACTCATGTTATTCAGGCATCTAAACAGGCTGTGACCCTGTTATCTGAGCTCTTTCAGCTTGTGTCAGGGGTTCAGCATGAAAAGATGACCCAGGAAAAGATATCCAGGCTCTGGTGAAGAGGAACAGCATGACAGGAGAGAGAAGACTGTTGGTCAATCCTAATAACGTCCCCACTTCAAAAATAATACCTGTCATTTGCTGATAACTTCCAATATGCTCTACGTGTAATTTCTCATCATCTTCACAACAGTCATTTGAGGGTAGTATCATCTCCATTTTCTGATCAGGTAATAGAGGTTCATAAAGATTAATTTTCCTAAGGCCACATGAGTAGTAAATATTTGGGATTGAGATTTTAATTCAGGTATGTCTGATTTTATTTAATTATTGAGCGAGGGAAGACCCAATCCTTAAGAGACAGTATTTAAAATATAGGTTAACAAGGTAGAAACTCAATATAGGCACTAAAAGAAAGGGATCTAGTTATCAAATTGGGCACAATGGGGAGGCTGGGTGTTGGAAAGAAGTCAGAAACAGTCATCATGCTTTGCAGAAGGTCAAATTGAGCCATCAGGAGGAATTCATGTTGAATTCCACAGTGTTCAGGTTGAACTCCTCAAATCCTCATTCTAAGGCCAAGATTTGCTCTGAACTCTTGTGTTGAAGTAAATATGCAAGTGGCTGGTTTCACCAGCAGGACAAACCTCTCAGGCAAAGCCTGATGGTAGTTGGTAGCCAGGTCATTTTATGCTGAAGTGGTAAGGTGAGGGGATATGGGTGAGGTATCAGCAGTATCTGATATGGTTATAGCTCATTTTAAGTCTTCACTCTTCCATCCTATACTTACGCAGCTTATACTACGTTTGCGAGTGTAAGAGCTGGCATGTATTTCTATTAATTGCATCTTTAGTTTGGTTTATCTAGCCTGTCAAAGTTTTGTTCACTTCTGGCTCATCCAGGGCATTAGCCTTATTTCTTGACTGTGTTATTTACTGATGTGCTAAGAAAAATAGCCTTTAATGCATTTACTAAATTTTTTTAATGGAAAACTTGTACAAGACAAAACAATAGATTGAATGTTATACCTTAAACTATAGGATCTAGTTGTCCCAAAGTACAGACATGTAAGTGTATATTGGGAGTGCAAGACAGGAATTGTAGAGAGAGAGAAAAAGTAGATAGGGTGCTATGGGTCAATAATGGGAATAAGGAATTTGGCTTTGGATTTTACCATAAACCTGAAATGAGTAGAAGAATCAGTAGAGGCAGCAAAGGATTGGTGAATGTGCAGAGAAAGAGCCAGAAAATCAAAGCTAGAAATTGGGAAGTATAAGGGAAGAAGCAAAGCCAAGTCCAGAAACAAGTCTGGTGGACAAGGGGAGGGTCAGGTAGCTGAAAGCAGAGGTAGGGTCTTGGTATAAGGGTTGACCAAGGATTCACTCCAACTCTAACCAGTTTCTAGAATAAGCTATCTATAAGGGTGAAATTTTATCATAGTTTTTTCCACACCACTGCCTCCGCAAACACAATCCACTGACTTTTTACTCCCTGCTCCTGCATGAAATTTTAGGAAGATTCCACAGCATCTCTGCTTATTCTAAAGTATTAACACGGAGTCTCGTTTTTTAAGATAATGAACTATCCAATCTAGCCTAACTTTAGAACTCCCAACTCCCTTCAGTTTAAAACTTCTACATTTACCCCACCTCCATCCCCACCTGCAACCCACTTGAATCTGACTCAGGCTAGGGGCCTGCAGTGGAGGAGAGGACATGGTTAGCTGTTTTTCTACTCCCCCCCCCCCCCCCCAAAAAAAAAAAAAAAAAAAAAAAACCTCTCATGCTGATTCTTCAGGGCTGGAGAAAAAGGGCAAGGGCTGCAGGGTGGGGGAGTATAGGAGAGAGGCAGTATTTGATGGGTACAGTTTTCATCCCTCACTTAGCCTTCTATGTCAGATACCCAATGCTCATACTTTATCTGTTTGGCGCCTTTGTGGGTGCTTGGAGGTATCCTCCATCTTCTGGAGGTCCCCGTAGCAGTTCCCTTGATGCAGGTGGTTCCTCCACAGGCTGGCTGCTCCACACCTTAGACGGGATCCCCACACCCCTCAGGAAGTTGCTGGTATTCAAGTCCAGCTTCTTCCACAGTGTCCACACAGGTTCCACCATTGGAAGCATACAACTGGCTCCCAGGGAAGTCCATTTTGCTGCAGTTGAGGTCCTAGCCAGCCTCACATTTTTAGAATTTGATTTCTCAGGAGACAGGTGGCAAAGTCTTAGAGTGGTTGCTTTGAAATCTTCCTCACATGAATGAAGAAGGGAGTGACAGTGAAATCTGGCAACAGTTTCACAACTTCTCTCTAAAGAGATCATAGATTCCTTAACCAACTTTATCACACCCACCTGCTCTATAGAGAATGGAGATAAGCAAAGTTGGTACCAGGATCTCTTGGCAGTTCATGTGTCTGATGTTTATTGTTTTTGGCCTTTGGAGCTTGGCCAAAATCTAAGACCATAGGAAAAGTTACATCTAAAACCATGTTACCCAGAAAGAAGCCTCTCTAAAGATTTACATTGGTGCTGCAGTTTTAGCTACATTTCTTGCATCTTCAAGGTGCCTGACAGTTTCTTACCCACTGTATTAGTTAGCCAAAGGGATGCTGATGCAAAATACCAGAAATTGGTTGGTTTTCATAAAGGGTATTTATTTGGGGTAGAAGCTTACAGTTACCAGGCCATAAAGTGTAAGTTACTTCCCTCACCAAAGTCTGTTGCCACGCGTTGGAGCAAGATGGCTGCCAATGTCTGTAAGGGTTCGGGCTTCCTGGGTTCCTCTCCTACTGGGGCTGGTTTCTATCTGGGCTCAGCTGCTTTGCTTTCTCCACAAGGCCAGCTGTAGACTATCAGGAGAACGGCTTGTCTCTTTTCCCAGGGCTTCTGCTGTATCTAATCGAGCCTTCTCTCCGCTCCTGTGTCCTTACTTCCTGGGCTCCAGCATCCAAAAACTGTCAACTCTGTCCTTTGCCATGTCTTTTTTCTGTGAGTCTCTACCCACAAAGGGGTGGGGACTCAATGCCCTACTGACGTGGCCCAAAGTCCTAGTCATAATTTAATCAATTAAAAGTGATACCTCTGACAGACCAGTTTACAAACAGTCCAATAACTATTTTTGGAATTCACAAACAATGCTAAACTGCTATACCCACAATCTAAATTTCTTCTTCTAAAAGGTCATTATAGCTTTTTGGCTAAAAGCACATGGTTTTTCCTTGACTATGTTCAACTAATAAGCTTTGTTTCCTTATTATCTAGTACAAGTTATTTAAATCTCTTTGGACCATTTTTTCACCATTTATAAAATGGACATAATACTTAACTCATGGGATTGTGGTGAAGATTAAATGAGACACTGTATGTAAAGTACTTACCACAGTGTCTGATCTATGGAAAGCTCTCTATAGTGGTCTGAAAAAGTTAACTTTGTGAAATGGATCAGCATGTTTGTAGGAAGGTTGTTTTGTGAGGTTCTGGGAATAAAGCAAGGTTCATTCTCTGTACTAGGAGTTTCAGCTCAAGAGTACCCTTTTGTAGTAGAGTAGAAGCAAAGTTATACTGATATATGTATAGCTCAGATAGTATGTTTTGGTGAAAAAACTAACTAATTCAGAGATATTTTGACAAATCAGCCTTTTTTGTAAGTACATATATTTATTTTTTGTATGGTCAAATCTTGCCTCTCTGCATATGATGAGGTGTTTGAGGCAGTGATAACTAAGTGCTGCTAGACCACCCATCTGGGCCCTAGGAGGACATTATTCCAGGAAAGCATAACCTGCAGTGAAATGTATGTGAGAAGCTCTTCTTGCTCTGGTGGACTTCGCTGGGTGGAGAAATTGAGGGCAAACACCTCCGTGGTGACATTTTGAGCATGGTTGTTCTACTAACTATAACCTGCTCTTCATAATCACGTGTCTTTATGTCATTTTCAAGAATATCGGGTGAGATTTTGCTAAATACTCTACTATGATTCACATTCAATATTTCTTAAGAGCAACCCCTACACCTATAAAGCTTGACATGGCAACTTTAATGCCCATGAAATACAGAGTAATAAGCTTCATTTTTAAGAAACATTTACATGCACAGTAGGCCACCATATTCTTTTATCTGTTACCAGCAAATAAATCTAAGGTAACCTAGCCTGGACTTTCAAGTTCTGTTTTAAGAGTCTAATTCCCAGCACCCAATAAATTTACTCTCTGTTTTTTTGAGGTTAGTAGTCTAAATATGAGGAAATCAGCTGCATTTAAGAATGCTCTGTAAAAACCTTCATCTAGACCTGAAAGAGTATTTAAGCAGCCATCTGTGATCTCAAGTTTAGGAGAAATGGTACAGCTAAAAATTTGGAACAGGGTTGATGGATTCAAGTCATTTCTTTGAGTGGAAATACTGACTACCGGGCTCAATTTTAGGTATATTATTGTAATCAAAAGGAAGGCATTAACATGGTAAAATTGGCCTGGAAATTGTTTTGAACAGACGTATCTTGAGTTACCACTTTTCTTTTGGTTAAAGGTATTTTTCTTAATGGGCAACACCAGTGCTCTAAAAGGAAACCCTAACAATAGGGATGATTGTGGGGATGAATTCACATTTATATGTGTATGTGTTTCAGGTTTTCAAGTAAATATTGCACTAGTTTGTCCTGTAATATGGTTGAATATTAATCTTTGTGAGTTATTTAAAACCAAATAGTTAAAACACTTCTATGTTTTCAATATGTTCTCTTAATATTAGCTTCTATGAGGACCCCAGAGTTGGTTCTAGAAGGGACAGAGCCTGAAGCAAACCATCCTTGTGCTTCCTCTTGCAATCTTCCTCATAATATTTGGTAGATAAACTTGTCTAGCACAGGAGCAAGTACTTAAAAATATCTATAGAATCTAAGAAAAGGGAAGAAGTAAAAATACATGAAGACTGAGAGAAGTGGAAGTAAGGAGGGGGCACTCATCTACCTTGTCTATGTGATGACTGAAAGCTAAGGGACATATGAATGGGTGGGTTGGAGGATGTGGTGGGTGGATGGAGAGATCTGTCCTCAACCTCTCTCCAAGTCAATCCCAAGAGGCCAGATAACAGTTAAGATGTTCTTATCAAAAGGGCTGAATACTACTACCTTAGCTAATCTTAAAAACAAGAGGGACAAAACTCCCTGTGGATATAACAAAGGACCTATTTTGTTTGAAGTAAGATTTTGTTTCTTAGTGATTGTATGAGCTGAGAAAATCCCTTAATACCTTTGAACTTCAATTTCATCCTTTATAAAATGAGGATATTAATACATATTAAGCAGGATTTTATTGGAATTCAATGAGATAATATAGAACTTTATAGATAAAGAATTAACACTTGGAAATTTACAAGTTATTTTCATCACTTCACAGCAGCGCTCATCAATATAAAGGGTACAGTCTAAGTTTCAAAAACAGGGGGCATCAAACATACCTAAAATATCTTAACTGTCAGCAAACCCAGACTTCAATATTGTCTGCAAATTTTGTTGGACCAAAAGATGTTCATCCAGATTTAAAGGCTATTCAGTGGCCAAATAAATTTGTTTATTAAAATAATATGTATTGAATGCCTACACTGGGCTGCAAACTATGTCAAATTCTGTGCATGTAATTTTTGGGCAAAGGTAACCTGACATACAGAATTTAATCTGTCACGTATGTTTCAGTGCCATCAGTTTAGATAAATAGTACCAGAATTCAAGCTATGGTTGCATACCCAGTCTTATTATCACATTACTAATAAAAGGAAGGAATGTTGTGAGGGGACTGTTATTGATTATAAATACCTTCAGGGAGTATATAGGAACCACAAATATGTGATGCTGCCAGGTGTAAAGCAGTAGGGAGTGGTGGGGACTGTGACACATTGGAGAGTCCAAATCTAACATACAAATTCAAATTAATTAAAAATAAAAATATCCTGTCTAAATAAAAGATGGCTGCTGACTGAATTTGGCCTGGTGTTTCACAGTTTTTGACTCTCTATTATATGGTGAGTTATGAGGTCTGTTTATGAAAGAAAAAAAATCACAAATTCTATTATTGTCTAACATTCTAGAACTTACCTTTTCAAAAATTGTTCTCACTAATATTGATGTATGGCAGTGAAAGTTGAAGACAATACCCGTGTGAGTCACCTTTTTTCAAGTTCCATTTCAAATCATAAAGGAGAGAAGGAACAAGCAATCTAATTGAGGCTAGCACATAAAAGAATCATACTCTTTTTGATAAAACTCATCAGAAACACAGTAGGGCACCTACTGTCAGCCACAACCGTGAGGCCTTTTGGCAGTGATATAAGGAAACACAAATGATAAGGCCTTTTTGCTCTGAATAGCAAAAACACAGGATGGTCAACAGCTACTAAGCATCTGGGTGGGCAAAACATCTTTTTGGAATCATTTTCTGAGAGGAAAAATAAGCAGCATTTAATTTCCTATAGGACATTAGATTTTGTGTTAGATGATAAAAGCATAGATAGAGCTAGTAAAGAAAACATACATAAATATCAATGCAAGCCAAAGGGTAAGAGCATTTAATGGCTGACCGGAGATAACATTTTGTGGGGGTTTTTTGTTGTTGCTTTTTTTTTTTTTTTGAGGTAAAATTTCCTAAGGAGGCAAGAATGAGGAATTTTAGCAGTTTTCCTTGTCATGTAAATAAGATTCCAAAACAACTCGACTGTCTTTATACCATTGTGTTTCTATGAGGAAAAATCTAGGATGCTTACAATTTATATTGTACATTCAAACCAACAAACACCCCAGAGTCCACACACCCTTTCTTGAGCATCTCTATGCGCCTCACAAATTTCCTCTAATCTTAGCCTCTTGCTGTGTAACAGAGCTCATTTTTTCCCAATGTCTTTTGGAAATTTTCACCTGGATGTCTTGCTCACACTTCCTACTCAGGTTAGTCATTTCTATCTATCCATTCTCCACATTACAAATCTTAAATTCAGCCTGTTTTCCCATTTCCACATACATCTAATTGGTCATAAACATTTACTTCATTGTTACAATTCTTATTCATCAGAACTGTGTTTTGGTTCATAATCATATTGCTTATTCTCTCTCCCAGTTACTCAACTCAGATTATCTTTACTTTGTACCTGGAGTTTATGTTTTTTTTCTTTCTTTTCTTCCTTTTTCTCTAAGTAGATATTCCAACTGAATTTTGAACAGCTATGTAGATGGTTGAGGTATAAGAAATCATACTGAAGCAGGTTAGTATAGGGAAAAGAGGAAAAGACAAGTCATAGCTGGGACCCGGCAGAGAACACGGCCGTGAGACGACCCCTAGAAACCCCCTGAGGGAAGGCTGCTACTAAGAACAAAGCTGGAAAGGTCCCGCCAGACCCTGGCCTCAAGGTCCCACTTGGAACACTTTCCAGGATCAAGGGGAGGCCCTGGATAATTCCAAACAGGCCTCCCCCTTGGTCCCGGATAACCCCAAACAAAAGGCCTCCTCACTGGCCCTCTGGGAGCTAACAAGTGGGAACCCAAAGTCAACCAATCAGAACAGCAAACAGCTGGGGCTTCTCCCCCAGCATAAGGAAAGGGGAGGAATGAATAATGTCTTTAATAAAGGCAGCCTCTCAACCCCAAACGCTCTTTCTTTGCCAGGAGAAGCCCACATGCACATCTTGGGTGTGTACTTCTGTTCTTTTCTCAATAAACTCTTTTTACTGGCCTAACTAAATTGGTATGTTCTTAAATTCTTTTATGTGACAAAACCAAGAACCTAGAGGAATCCAGTCTCTCCCGACTTCATTTGGCGAGCATCAGCCAGGAGTTCTAGAGGCAGGTAACTCTCCCCGACACCCAGCAAGGACTGGTGAGTCTAAACTTTTAATTATAGTCTGTCTGTGCCCTCTTTGCTGCCTGCTGTCCTTTTCTGCCATTTTAAATGGGTTCCTGGATAGGCTCCCACAGATCATAAGCTCAGTCTGTCCAGATTTCTGGCTCCCTTTTGAAGGTGGTAGGGGCAAGCCCCTGCGTCGTATAAATCCAAGGAAACTCTGGTTGGCAGGTGAAACTGTCCTTGAGATATGACTGGGCATGCGGCCTGAGTCGAGCAGGAGTCCACTGGAAGGCTACCAGGCTCTCTCTGTGAGTTCAGGATGGCTATCACCCATTGTATCATTTCCTTGGGCCTCTAGTTAACTCCTTTTAATTAGAAGTGCCCTTAATCTTCCAACTACTGCTGTCCTCATTTTGGATCTGTGAGATGCTTTAGAATGCCTTAGAAATTGAAAATGCATTTGTTAGTGAGTCATGGTCTACCCCTGAGGCTTTGTTCTTTCTCAGTTCTGAGAAGGCCCTGAGATTGGGCCGTTTGCTGGCAAGCTACAGAACAATTAATCTCTAGTTGTTTTTTTTTTCTCAGTCCTTTAAATAAAAATTTATTTTTTAAAACAAAACTGGTTATAAATGTTTTAGAAAATACATAAATGTACAAAAGTTGAAATGAAAACCACCCAGAAGTAACCTGGTTTAGATGTTGGTGCCTATCGTCCCAATCTTTTTCTGTCAGACGTATACATATACATTATTCCCCAAAATCAGATTGTACCATACATACCATTGTCTAACCTGCTTTTTTTTACACTTAACTATAAATTACAAACCCTTTACCATACCAGTACATTTTTTGTGTAGACCGTTAATTTTAGAGCATGAAATATCATATCAAACCATAAATTGCCTATCTAGTTTTTTTTTAATATCCAGTTTAACTGCAGAACTGGGTCCCTGGGAGTGGCCATGAGATGAGCTCGCTCATGGCTACCTCCTAAAACCTCTGCAAAGTAGGCTAAAGAAAAGTCCCTAGCCAGTCCCTTTCCTAGTGGGAAAGCCCCGCTTGGATGCTTTGGTCTGAGATCCAGACCCAGATGTCTCCCAAGACCTCTAAAGGCTCTGGGCATGCCCAGAGAACAGAGTTGCCCGATTCCCAGAAAAACAGGGTTGGTGAGTAGAGCTCCCAATCTTTAGGATGCTGGCTCAACAAGCAATCTGTTCAGTTAGGTCTAGCAGTAGGACGCCACTGTGACTGACGAACGCATTTATCCTCCCCTATGATAATGGGCTGCTTTTCCAGCATTCCAGCAGATTCCCATTGGGGTGTCTTCTTAGAAAATGGGATGACCTGCCTACTGATGGTCTAAAAGGAAGAAGCTAATCTGTCTCTGCAACAGCACATGGCTGCAGTACATGTTAAAGGGCAGCCAGGAGTGGCCGCTAAATGGGACCCTCAGTTTAAATCCTATACTCCAGATAGCCCTACAGTGTAGAAAGGAAGGAAAATGGATAAACTTTCCCTATATCCAGCTTTTTATAACTCTATATCATAATAAGAACCTAAGGGGTTCTTGTTGGCTGTGCTATGCTGAAGGAAACCCCAGAGCATAGAGTACATCCCCTCCCAAGAAGGGAGAAGATATCTTAGATGACCCCCTTCTTAGTAGCCCACCTTGCTATGACCTGAACCCAGACCCAGAAACCCCTTTAAACTCACCTCTAGCAGGGGCTTTGGCACCTTCCCCTTTATGCCTCAAGGTCTAGTTTGGTGGGTCATACTTGAAGTGAAACCTCATTCCACCCAGCTAGGAGGGTCTCTACCCTTTAAGGCAAGTAGCTAATGGGAACACAGGAACCATTAGGGTGCATGCCCCTTCTCTGTGGCCGACCTGGCACAGTGCAAAGAGAAGTTAAGTTAGTTCTCTGAGGACTTCACCAAATTTACTGAGGGGGTCCAGTACCTCACAATGATGTTTGAACTAACATGGGATGACATGTACATTATTCTTTCAACTTGAGGAAAAGCACTGCATCTGGACTGAGGCACAAGGGCATGCTGATACACTGGCCACCCAACAGCCTTATCAGTATGCAGTGGGAGCAGCAGCAGTTCCTAATATATCTCCCAGGTAGAACTATCAAAGGGGACAGGCAGATCTGAGGTCTAGTGATCAATCATATGGTCACCTGTCTCCTCAAAGGGATGAGGAAGTGCATTACCAAACCAGAAAACAGCCTTCTCAGTTTTCGACAAGTGCCGCCAATATGAAAAAGGTAAGGAACAGTAGGCTGAAGGCCCGGGAACCTTTTTGCAGTCACCGTTAAAGTCACCATCACCTCAGGGCCACCCAAATTCACTTTGCATGTTATCAGGACCCTGCTTCAAGTGTGGAGAGGCCGGCCACTGGAAATGTGGCTGCGTCAAGCCACCTCACTGCTGGAATCTGCCAGGGCCTTGCCCCAGGTGCAGAAAGGAGGGGCATTGAGCCCAGGAGTGCACTGCTCCCCAGAGAGGGACCTGTGAGCCCTGCTCACCAGAACCAAGGAGAACTGAGGAGGCCTGAGGCCAAGCATGGCTCCCTGGACAACACCGCAAACCATCAACAGGAGGCAACTCAAGTCACTGTGGATGTGCTAGTAAGATTCTTAATTTCTTAATTGGTATGGGAGCCATTTGCCTGGTCCTGACCTGCCACTCTGGACCGCTTTCATCTCGGTTGTGCCCTATAGTATGAGTTGATGGAAAATCAGGGCCTAGGCTATTTACTAAACATCTCCCCTGTAGACTGTAGACCATGGATACCAAGATTTGGGAAAATAGCCCAGTCACTGTACAGTGCTATTGCAGGGGCTAATAACCAACCCTTAGAATAGGGACCTTCCATGCCTTAAAACAGGCCTCAATTAGTCCCCCAGGCTTAGAAATTCCTGACCTAAACAAGTTTTTCTCTCTGTATGTAACTGACAACTCAGAAAGTTCAGGGACAGCCAGTGGAAGGTCTTTCACAGACTTCACCAGCCTCTCATCTAGGGAGAGATGCCCTGACCAGCTTAGCCAAATGATTTTTTGAGGGCCAGGGCCTGACAAAAACAATCAAAGAGGTCACCAAAAGTTGCTCCTTATGTGCAATTAACGACCCAAACAACAGGAGGCTTAACAACGTCCTCCCTTTAAACCCCTGCCCAGCTATGGTGATCATACCCTGGGGAGGACTGGCGGATAGGCTTTATCTTGCCAGGGATATAAGTACCTCTTAGGACTGGTAGATAATTTTACTGGATGGGTGGAAGCCTTTCCCACTAGAAGGGAGACCACAATGAGGTGGCTAAGGCCCTCCTAAAGGAAATAGTCACCAGGTTTGAACTGCCTAAGTCCCTCCAAAGTGACAATGGACCAGCCTTTATTAGAAAAATAACCCAAGGTCTATCTGCTGCCCTCAGAATTAAATATTATCTTCATAGTTCTTGGAGACCCCAATTCTCAGGGAAAGTAGAAAGAGCCAACCAAACCTTGAAATAATTTCTGGCCAAACTTTGCCAAGAAACTACATCATCTTGGATGACCAATCTACCTATTGCTTTGCTGAGGCTGCGTATAGCTCCAAAAGACCCACTTCAGCTTAGACACTTTGAAATGTTCTATGGGCAACCCTTCCTTACCCAGGACCTGGTACTAGATCAGGAGACCCAGGAACTCACAATATATTTTGTCAACATAGGAAAAACTCAATAAATTATCCAGGAGCTGGGAACAAAATCCTCCTTAAACCCCAGCTATAATGGTTAGCCTAATGTGTCAACTTTGCCAGGTAATTGTGCCAGTTGTTTGGTCAAGCAAACACTGGGCTAATTGTAATATAAGAACATTTATTGGCTTTAGTCATCAGTGAGTGTATTAGTCAGCCAAAGGGGTGCTGATGCAAAATACCAGAAATCTGTTGGTCTTTATAAAGGGTATTTATCTGGGGTAGAAGCTTACAGTTACCAGGCCATAAAGCATAAGTTACTTCGCTCACCAAAATCTGTTGCGATGTGTTGGAGCAAGATGGCTGCTGACATTCAGCCTTCCTCTTCCTCTTAAGGCTCCATGATCAGGCCCTCTAGGTGTTGTCTCTCTCCCTGAGGCTCAATTCTCTCCGGGCTCAGCTGCTTTGTTCTCTCCACAAGGCCAGTTGTGAGCTGTCAGGCAAACGGCTTGTCTCTTTCCCTGGGGCCTTCTCTCCTTTCTCACGACCAAGCTTTTCTGTGTGCTTACTTCCTGGGGCTCCAGCTCAAAAACTCCAACCTCCCTTCTCTGCAGTTCAGTTTCTCTGTAAGTCCTCTCCCACCAAGGGGGGTGGGACTCACGTCTTACCTTAATCATTATTTAATCCAATAAAAGTGAATCCTCTGAATGAATCCAATATAATCTAATATGCCCAGAGGAAAAGACCAGTTCACAAACATAGTCCAATATCTATTTTTGGAATTTATAAATAATGCCAAACTGCTACAGTGAGTTTACTGCATAGATGGCTGATTACATCTACATCAACCAGGGACATTGTAGTCAGCAATGAGTGGTGTTTTATCCAAACAGTTGAATGCCTTAAAAGGGGAAGTGATTTCAGCATTGAGAGAATTTTCCAGCTCATTCTTAGACAGCCAGCATCTCTCGGAAACTCATCAAAGACCTTCATTGTACTTTTATCAGAGACCCTGGTTTGCAGCCTCCCTGAAGAACCTGGACTTGTGCTTCCCCATGGTCATGTGAGAGACTCATAAAATCTCATTCTATTTACAGATATCTCCTGTTGATTCTGTTTTCCGAGAGAACCCTGACTAATACAGCTTGGTACTGGGAGTGGTTCTTGAGGAAAAGAATCTTAACCATGGGATGTCTGAGGTGGTTTTGGGAGTTTTGCAATTGGCTCTCTACTCTAATTGGACTCAAGGGGACTAATGACTCCCTTTCCAAAAATGAAGAGGCCACGAATATTTCATGCTGTGAGTTGGCAATGGAGATATGCAAAATATGATCACTGTATTCCCCTACTTCCATGCTTATAAGAAGCAAGGATCTGGGTGAGAGTGTTTTCAACATCTTAATAGAGTTTTGTGGAGTCAAAAGGTATAATTATGTTGCCTGGCTCCTCCTAGATACTCTGGACACAGTTACAAAAGAAAAGACAAGCTAAAGGCTTCAAACTTGAAACTTAAACACCACATGAATGATGCGAAAGTTTCTATGTGTACTCTGAAAAAAAATCTTGTCTCCTGCAGCCACAGGCTTGAGATATTTGAGAACCAAATCCAGACTGTCATTGTACGAGTAGCAGAGTTACAAAGGAAACTAAAATCTCAACCCCGCAGAGTATCTGCAGTTAAAGTGAAGGTATTGATTGGAAAAGAGTGGATCCCAGAGGATTAGGATGAAGACATATGGGATGATGAAAATATTGGTGGGGACGTTGGAACCCTAGACTCTGCTGAGACTTTACCAGATAAACCTGGGATGGCCTGCCCTTGGAAACCACACCTTGTCAACCTTGTATCATTCAGCCTCCAGCATGCCTCAGGGAGTCCAGACCTCCTTCCAGCCCTGAGGTGGGTACCAGTCAAACTGAAACCTGCACTGCCCAGCCTCTGGCCTGCCCTGAGGAATCTGCCTTCCAATCCATGCCTGAAGAGATTAATCCTGTCTCACCAGAAGAAAATGCAAAGGAATGCTCTGAGGTCAGTAGCTTGTAATACATTTGTAATCTTTCTTCTTACACGTCCCCCACCACCCCTCTTCTCTTCGAGACCTATCACTAGACTAAAATCACAACAAGCCCCCAAAGATGAAAGGCAAAGTGTGACCCATGAGGAAGTATGCTATACTCTGAAAGAACTGCATGAATTTTCCAACTTACATAGACAAAAATCAGGGGATATGAGTGGGAATGGATACTAAAGGTATGGGATAATGGTGGAAGGAATGTAAAGTTGGATCAGGCTGAGTTTATTGATATGGGCCCACTAAGCAGAAATTCTGAATTCAATGCTGTAGCTCAAGGGGTTAGAAAGGGCTCTAACAGTTTGTTCGGGTGGCTGACTGAAACATGGACCAAAAGATGGCCTAGCATGCCTGAGGCTGAGATGCTGGTTTGCCCTAGTATACAGTAGAAGAGGAAATTCAAAGGCTTAGAGACATTAGAATGCTAAAATGGATTTACCATTTAAGACCAGTCCACTCACCCCAAGAATATCCAGAGGACACAACTTTAACCAGGACTGTCAGGAATAAATTTGTAAGACTAACTCCATCTTCCCTGAAGAGTCCTGTGGTTGCTCTTCTCTGTAGTCCAGATGTTAACTGTAAAGAGGGCTGTAATGGAATTAGAATCCTTAAACAATAAGGGGAATGATCGAATCTGGGGCCAGTAAAGGTCAAGTATCCACAGTTAATCGCTGAAGACAAGGTGGATGTGGGTACCTCAATGGAAGGCAGATTCAAAGCTGCGCTCAAAATAGTCTGAGTCACATAGAGTTATGGCGTTGGCTAGTAGATCATGTGGTACCTTGAAGTGAAATAGATGGGCAGTCTACTAAATTTCTTCTGATTCTGTATAAGCAGAAGAGTTCTAGGTCACGTGAAGAAAACCTTAACTTAAATTACAGATGCAGAGAATCACAGCCCTTGAATCAATTCCAAGACTTGAGACAGTTTATAGACCCAGAGCCCCTTGAATGAGGAGAAGGCCAGGTCCCTTTGGGGAAGGATCCTGCTAAACTACCAAAAATTTATACTGTTAATCTCCCTCCCACCTTTCCCCAAAGAGACCTACGGCCTTTTACCAGAGTAACTGTGCAAGGGGAAAGGGAAATGATCAGACATTTTGGGGATTATTAGACACTGGCTCAGCAGTGACATTAATTCCAGGAGACCCAAAACATCACTGTGGTCCACCAGTCAGAGTAGGGGCTTGTGGAGGTCAGGTGATTGATGGAGTTTTATCTCAGGTCCATCTCACAGTGAGTCCAGTGGGTTCCCAGACCCCTTATGTGGTTATTTCCCTAGTTCCAGAATGCATAATTGGAATAGACATACTCAGTAACTGGCAGAATCCCCACATTGGATCTCTGACTTGTGGAGTGAGAGCTATTATGGTAGGAAAGGCCAAGTGGAAGGCACTAGAATTGCCTCTGCCTAGCAAAATAGTAAATCAAAAGCAATACCAAGCTATGTTTCAATATTTGTACATCAGTTGTAACAAATGTATCATCCACATATAAAATGTTATTAATACTGGAAGGGGGAAAGGGGGAGGATGTTGGGTAAATGGGAATCCCCTGCATTCTGTATGTGACTTTACTGTGACCTAAAACTTCTTTGAAGAAAAAATGAAAAAAAGTAAGACACTGGAAGAAAAAGCAATACCAAATTCCTGGAGGGTTTACAGAAATTAGTGCCACCATCAATGATCTGAAGGATGCAGGGGTGGTGATTCCGACACATCCCCTTCCAACTCTCCTATTTGGCCTGTGAAGAAAACAGATGGATCTTGGAGGATGACAGTAGATTATCATAAACTTAACCAGGGGGTGACTCCAAGTGCAGCTGTTGTCCCAGATGTGGAATCATTGCTTGAGCAAATCAACACAACACAACCCCTGGTACCTGGTATGCAGCTATTGATCTGGCAAATGCTTTTTTCTCAATTGCCATTAGTAAGGACCACCAGAAACAGTTTGCTTTCAGATGTCAAGGCCAGCAATATACCTCCACTGTCCTGCCTCAGGGGTATATCACCTCTCAAGCCCTATCTCATAATATTGTCCTCAGGGACCTTGATCATCTCTCCCTCCCACAAAGCATCACACTGGTCCATTACATTGATGATATTATGTTGATAGGACCTAGTGAACAAGAAGTAGCAAAGACTCTAGACTTATTGGTAAGACATTTGTGTGAGAGAGAGGATGAGAGATAAATCCAACAAATTACAGAGGCCTTCCACCTCAGTGAAATTTCTAGGTGTCCAGTGGTGTGGGACATGTCAAGATATCCCTTCTAAAGTAAAGGATAAGCAGGTGCATCTGGTCCCTCCTAAGACCAAAAAAGAGGCACAACGCTTAGTTGGTCTCTTTGGATTTTGGAGACAACACATTCCTCCTTTGGGTGTGCTATTCCAGCCCATTTACTGAGTGACCAGAAAACCTGCTAGTTTTGATTGGGGACTGGAACAAGAGGAGGCTCTGTAACAGGTCCAGGCTGCTATGCAGGCTGTACTACCACTTGGGCCATATGAACCAGCAGATCCAATGGTGCTGGAAGTTTCAGTGGCAAATAGAGATGTTGTCTGGAGCCTTTGGCAGGCCCCTATAGGGGAATCACAATGCAGACCCTTAGGATTTTGGAGCAAAGCCCTGCCATCCTCTGCAGATAACTACTCTCCTTTTGAGAAACAGTTTTTGGCCTGCTACTGGGTCTTAAAAGAGACTGAATGATTAACTATGGGTCATCAAATTACCATGAGACCTGAGTTGCCTATCATGAACTGGGTATTATCTGACACACCAAACCATAAAGTTGGGCGTGTACAGCAGCAGTCCATAATAAAGTGGAAATGCTATATACGAGATAGGACTCAAGTGGACCCTGAAGGCAGAAGTAAGTTACATGAGGAAGTAGCCCAAATGCCCATGGTCACCACCACTGCCATGTTACCTTCTCTTTCCCAGCCCACAGCTTTGGCCTCTTAGAGAGTCTCTTACAATCAGTTGACTGAGGAAGAGAAAACTTGGGCTTGGTTTACAGATTGTTCTGCATGACATGCAGGTACCACCTGAAAGTGGACAGCTGCAGCACTACAGCCCTTTTCTGGGACATCCCTGAAGGATAGTGGTGTGGGCAAATACTCTCAGTGGGCAGAACTTAGAGCAGTGCACCTGGTTGTTCATTTTGCTTGGAAGAAGAAATGGCAAGAGGTGCATTTGTACACTGATTCATGGGCTGTTGCCAATGGTTTGGCTGGATGGTCAGGGACTTGGAAGGAACCTGATTGGAAAATTGGTGACAAGGAGGTCTGGGGAAGAGCTACGTGGATAGACCTTTCTGAGTGGGCAAAAAACATGAAAATATTTGAGTCCCACATGAATGTTCACCAGAGGGTGACTTCAGCAGAGGAAGATTTTAATAATCAAGTGAATAAGATGACCCACTCTGTGGCTAATGCTCAGCCTCTTTCCCTAGCCACTCCTGTCATTGCCCAATGGGCTCATGAACAAAATGGCCATGGAGGTAAGGATGGAGGTTATGCATGGGCTCAGTAACATGGACTTGCCTTCACCGTGGCTGACTTGGCTACAGTCATTGCTGAATGCCCAATATGCCAGCAGCAGAGATCCACACTCAGCACCCAATATGGCACCATTCCCCAAAGTGATCAGCCTGCTACCTGGTGGCAGGTTGACTATATTGGACCACTTCTTCCACGGAAGGGGCAGTGATTTGTTTTAACTGGAATAGACACATACTACGGATATGGGTTTGCATTTCCTGCATGCAATGCTTCTTCCAAAACTACCATTTGTGGACTTACCGAATGTCTTATCTATCGCCATGGCATTCCACACAGCATTGTTTCTGATCAAGGAACCCATTTCACAGCAGATGATGTGTGGGAATGGGCACATGCCCATAGAATTCACTGGTCTTACCATGTTCCCCATCACTCTGAAGCAGCTGGATTGATAAAATGGCAGAATGGCCTTTTGAAGACTCAGTTATGGTGCCAGCTAGGTAGGAATATCTTGCAGGGTTGGGGCAGTGTTCTTCAGGAAGCTGTGTATGCTCTAAATGAGCATCCACTCTATGTGGCTGTTTCTCTCATAGCCAGGATTCACGGGTCCAGAAATTAAGGGGTGGAAATGGGAGTGGCACCACTCACTATTACTGCTAGTGACCCACTTGGTAAATTTTTGCCTCCTGTCCCTGCAAACTTAAGCTCTGCTGGTCTACAGGTCTTAGTCACAACAGGAGGAGTTCTGCCTCCAGGGAACACAAGAATGATTCCATTAAACTGGAAGTTAAGACTGCCACCTGGCCACTTTGGGCTCTTCTTATCTCTGAATCAACAGGCAAAGAAGGGAATTACTGTACTGGCTTGGGTAATTGATCCTGACTATCAAGGGGAAATAGGACTGCATCTACATAATGAGGGTAAAGAAGAATTTGCCTGGAATACAGGGGATCCTCTAGGGCTTGTCCTAGTACTGCCATGTCCTGTGATTAAAGTCAATGGAAAATTGCAACAAACCAATCCAGGCACGACTAACAATGGCCCAGAATCTTCAGGAATGAAAGTTTGGGTCACCCCACCAGGCAAAGAACCACAGCCAGCTGAAGTGCTTGCTGAGGGTAACGGGAACATGGAATGGGTAGTGGAAGAAGGTAGTGATAAATATGAACTTTGACCATGTGCAGTTACAGAAACGAAGACTGTTAATAGTCATGAATTTTTCTTCCTTGTTTTGTTATGAGTATGATTGTATATGTACACAAAACAAAATTTTTAATTTTCTTCCTGAACCTTTTCCCTTATCTAATGACAAGTTATATTAGTTTCATGTCATAAAATTTAAGGATGTCAAGTTTAAGAGTGACTATTACCCAAGGAGTTGCACCCTATTCTGTAGGGAATTAATGTCTTTCCAATTGTACGCAGGAGAGCTGAACCTGTTAGGTGGAAATATATATATATATATATGCATGTCTGTTATTGTTTTTACTTAGAGATTAAGTATGGTTTAAGGTAATGTGTATGGTTGCCGAGTTGACAAGGGGTGGACTGTGATGGTTAGGCTAATGTGTCAACTTGGCCAGGTAATTGTGCCCAGTTGTTTGGTCAAGCAAGCACTGGGTTAACTGCAATACAAGGACATTTATGGGCTTTAGTCATCAGTGAGTTTACTGCATACATGGCTGATTACATCTACATCAACCAAGGAGATTGCCATCAGCAATGAGTGATGCTTTATCCAATCAGTTGAATGCCTTAAAAGGAGAAGTGATTTCAAAATTCAGAGAGAATATCCCAGCTCAACTTTGGATAGCCAATGTCTCTCAGAAACTTATCAAGGACTTTCACTGGACTTTCATTGGAGCACCTGGTTTGCAGCCTACCTGCAGAACCTGGACTTGTACATTCCCAAGGTCACATGAGAGAATCCTATAAAACTCATACTATTTACAGATATATCCTATTGATTCTGTTTCCCAAAAGAACCCTGACTAATACACCAACCATGAGTTACCTCTATTTAAAGTTAAACCTGGAGACCAGGTTTTATTCAAAACCTGGAAGGAGAACAAGCCTCACTCCCAATTAGAATCAAAATGGAAGGGACCTTACTCTGTGGAGCTGATCACTCCCATAGCTGTTAAAGTTAAAGGAATTGCGAGCTGGGTGCACTTATCCCAAGTGAAGCCTGCTGTCCAAGGAAGTACCAGCTCCCCAGAAACACCTAATGAAATGCTCGAGTGCCAGCCATTGGACAGCCTGAAATACCTCTTCAAGAGACAAAGTTAAGTAGTGTCTGTGTCAAAGCCAGTACATAAATTGTGTGCTATTCCTTCTAACTCTAGCCCAAATGAAGCTTCACATACTCTACTACATTATCCTATTGCTATGGGGAGAGCAAGCCAGACACTCCTTAAAAAATCTTGTCCAGAGAAGCGGCTGTGGCTCAATTGGTTGGGCTCCCATTTACCATATTGGAGGCCCTGGGTTCAATTCCTGGAGCCTCCTGATGAAGGCAAGCTGGCCCACATGGCGCAGTGAGCTGATGCAGCAAGATGTCATAACAAAGGGAGACAAGCAGACACAGAAAAACACAAAATAAATGGACACAGCGAGCACAAGCAGCAAGGGGAAGATAAGTAAATAAATAAAAATAAAACTTAAAAAAAAAATCTTGTCCAAAAAGCAGCCGACTTAGCCAATAAATCCTCATCTTGGCTCTGTGTGTCCCACCCAGAGACATCCATGGCCCGGCCAGCTCCTCCCAAACACTGGGCAACTGTCAATCTCACAATCCATCCTATTGCCACAATATCATCCAGTGCAGGGGTAGAATACTAACAACCCATCAGCCAGCTTCTCACAACACTCTGAGCTAGCAGTATTACTTTATAGCCTACCTCTCTCCCTCTATTGGGACCTCTACACATCTTAGTCCACATACCTAAGAACACTACCTTCCCCATCCAATGCCTCCCAACACTCCTTCTCCCCTCCTTTAGCCACTCAAGGCTTGGAAGTCTAGGGGAGGAATAGTAAGGGACTCAAACTTTACCCAGTACTGTTGGGGATGCCCTGTTAGCTCCTGTTATTCTACACTAAACACAACTTATGCTGGCCCAAACACTCCATCAAAGATGCCATGGGTGTGTAATAAACTAAACTCCAATGGCCTGGAAGGAGAAGCTAATCTTGTCTGGGACACCAAGAGAAGCATCCTGTTTCATGACCCAGGGCCCAATGGGTGTATGTCGGTACTGTCTGCTAGCAGGTTAACCAGTGAGCTGGTAACTGCAAGCTCTGAAGAGGGCTTCAGCTCACTAATAACTAATCTCACATTTGCTTCTACCTTAAACTGTCAAGAAAGAATTTTCTTTCTCTGTGGAGACAAGGCCTACTTCTCCTTGTCTCCCATTTGGACTGGCTTATGCACACTGGCATACATCACCCCTTCTATCTGTTATGGTCCTAAAAACCTCACCGTGCCATTTCCTGTATTTTCTCACCATATAATAACTAAAAGGGCAGTGCCTCTTCTCATCCCTCTTCTAGCTGTCTTAGGCATAACCACCACCATGGGAACTGGGGTTGGCAGTTTATACCAAATGTAGTTGTTCTAGTACAGTCTCTCCCTAGAGTTAACCAACAGCATAGAAGAAACTAGCTGTGCCCTAGAAGCCCTTAAACAGCAAATAAGACTCTGTTGCCACAGAGGTGCTGCAAAATTGCTGAGCCCTAAACATGCTAACTGCAGCACAAGGAAGAACCTGTCTGTTTCTCAAGGAGGAATGCTGTTTCTATCTAAATCACTCCAGAATAGCCCTAGACAGCATGCGAAACTTGTGAAATGAAGTCCACCAACTTCAAGAGGATGCAGCTTCTGGAGGCACCTGACCTTTCTCACTCTAGTGGTCCAGTATGTTATGGCTGGCCCCCTTTTGGGGCCTGCTTACCACCATCTTCTCTATCCTTTTAATAGGACCACGTATCTTCAAAATTCTAAGTTTATTTCTTCCAGAATCAACACTTTCCAGAACAAGATATCAGTCATGTGGGGATTTCATCCAGTTGCAACCATGGTGCCAGACTCATCCTTCCTCAACTTCAAAAGTATAGCCAGAGTTTCACACCCTGTCAGGCAGGGACCACTGCCTTAATCAGCAGGAAGCAGCTACAGAAAATTGACCATCCCCCTTCAGCGGCCCCCTTAAGGGTGTAAACTTTCTGAAGGGTGAGTTGAGGCATGTTAGTATAGGGAGAAGAAGCAAAGACGATTCACAGCTGGGACCCAGCAGAGAACATGGCCATGATACCCTGCCTGGAAGCCCCTGAGGGAGGGCTGTTACTAAGAACAAAGCAGGAAAGACCCTCCTAAGACCCTGGCCATGAGGTTCCACTTAGAACTCTTTCCGAGTCAAGGGGAGCATTGGTCCTCGATAACCACAAACAGAAGTCCTCATCATTGACCCTCTGAAAGCTAACAGGTAGTGTAACCAATCAGAACAGCAAACAGCTGGGGCTTTTCCCCCAACATTAGGAAAGTGGAGGAGTGACTAGTAAAGGGGTGCTTTAATAAAGGCAGCCCCTCAACCTCAAATGCTCTCTCTTCGCCAAGAGGAGCCCACATCTATATCCTGGGTGTGTAATTCTGTCCTTTCCTTTCATTTCTCAGTAAAGTCTTTTTACTGGCCTAACTAAATTGGCATGTTCTTAAATTCTTTTATGTGGCATAGCCAAGAACCTAGAGTAATCCAGTATCTCCTGAACTTCAATATATATATATATATAAAATCAGTTGATAAAGAGAAAAGCAATCTCTGAGCACCAGGAGCTGGCCTAGGACTCCACCAAGCCTTAGTTTTGCTAGCAGTTGGCCTGGCACTTAAGGTGTCTAGTCCTTACCCAAAGAGAGGTCTTGCCTTTGTATTAGGCTCCTGGGAGCTAACCCCTAAACACGGGAATTTCCTGAGTGATAGAAGTGTCTTTGGGACCACACCTGATAGTTTACACTAAAACGATAAATCAGGGTGAGGCCAGTTTGAGGATGGGAGCTGACCACACCTGAAAGACAAACCATGTAATTAGAGGGTTGGGGCTTTGGGCTATGTAATATCAGTCTGACCTCTCATGAGTCTTTTCATTTGAAGAGATGCTCTCTACGGCAGGCTTTCTATTATGCCATATTAGCTAGAATTGGGTGACATACCCACCTTCAGACTAATCAATGACCAAGGAGAATGAGAATACTACCATAATTAGTTCCATAATTAGTTAGAACATTAAGATTTAACCCCTGGCCTGGATAAGGGATCTAGCCTCTCTGAGACCACGAAATCTGTACAGTTTCCTTGACAAAATAAGGATTCTGTTATAAGAGCAAATAATGGCTCTTTATCTGATATTTTGATAAGGCAGAATAGCTCCAGTGGCCTCACCAATACCTAATGACTTTTTCTTGTTCTTTTCATTCTCATTTAATTGAGTTAGAATACCTATGCACATTTTATTTAAGAAGTATAGTTCCTAGAAACACGTCTATAAATTAGAAAAATAAAATGCCTTTAGGAGTTTTGGAGTGGTCTTTATAATATCTAAGGAATATCCATGAACTTTGGGCAGGTCAGATCAAAAACTTCTCAAAACAAAGAGGATAGACTGAAACATAATTGGACCTATCAAATCATGTTTCCTTCCCTCCACTTCTCAGTCAGGTGGGTAGTTTGCTGCTGCATTAAGACCTGATGAAAAAGTTGCTCAACTTCTAAAAAATCTATCTGAATTTCCAAATCGAAAATGCTATTTCTTTCTAGGAATCATTAAGATCTTGTCTTTTCACTACTCAAGAAC
The DNA here is from genome assembly GCA_026826555.1 of Tolypeutes matacus. Lineage (NCBI taxonomy): Eukaryota > Metazoa > Chordata > Mammalia > Cingulata > Chlamyphoridae > Tolypeutes > Tolypeutes matacus. Next base: position 2,325,301 of record JAKSZT010053806.1, on the reverse strand, counting down.
TTTTAACACACTTTTTTGTTTTATGCATGCCTTATCTGATAATTCAAAATGCACTCCTTACCTCTTATATTATTTTCTGGATTTTTAAATGTCTGATGAAGGCATGTCATTAAACACACTTCCCTTAGCAGAGTTGCAGTACTTTAATGTGACCATTTGAGATTCTGCTTTTTTAAAAAAAGAATTGCAATTCCCTTTCAGCAAATTGAGATAATGATAATGCAGAGTATTTAAAGTCCATATATTGTGATCTTATTTTACTCACAAGAATTTGGTTCCTAGACATGAATAAAAGACAATTATGAAGTAATATGCATGTCAGGACTGGACTTACATAATAACAGGGCACTGTTAAAATTGCCTTTAATTATCACCCTAGGCTTATCAGAAATCAATATGGGAATATCTATCAAGAAACAACATAACATTTTTCCGCTTTTAGCCAAAGTTAGTTGCTGACTGTAGTGGATGTAGCTATGGCCACCTCCAAAGAACTTTTAAAACTTTCCTGGAAAAGGTTTTAGACATGGGTTCTCAAGGTAAGAACACATTTTTTTTTTTTAGTTTCAATTTTTTTTCTATCTTTCTCTTTCTCCTCATCTCCCTTCTTCCTCCTCTTCTTTTGTTCCTAAAAATATCCTTAAATTTGTGAAAGTTCTGAAAATCTGTGGAGTGTTAGAGTTCTCCTGTTTCTCTCAAAGGGAAGAGGTAGTGTTAGCAGAGCAACTACCCCCCTTTTTAGTAGTGCTTTACAAATAAGAACTCTCACTTCAAAAGATCTTCTACAATCTCTTGTGTATATCCTTCCCATTCATCAAGATAAAAAAGTAAAAGGAGCCAGAATATGAAAACAGCTTTAAGGCAAGAAGATAGAACATATATGAATTACAGAGAATGTGCAGAAAATTTTTGTTTTAAAAAAAAGATGTGTAAAGACCTAATAGGTGTCAAAAAATTTGAAAGTTTCAAATTAGGAAGAAGTCACTATTTTTCCTTTGAAGTGTTACCCTTTGGTGGGTTCAATAATTTCAGCTGAAAAGACCAGATGTATGATTCCACATCTCAGTCTTGGGAGCTATGTCTTTAGAGCTAATCTCTAGGATACTGACAGCAGTGGCAAACACAATACTGTCCTCACTACCTGCTCTTGGGAGAGTATGAAACCTAAAGTTATCTGGCCATTGTGAAAAACGAGTGGCATGCTACCCACCTTTAAATTGTTTAGAGGAACATTTTTTAGTACAAACAGATGAGTATTTTTGTTTAAATGGTAATATTAGGTGGTATGGTCTTCATTTTCCAAAGCAGGGTGCGTGTAGAGAGAAATCTGGCTCAGCAGTGGTGGGCAGAGAGAACTGAAATATCAATTCCAACACTAGCTAGGATGCCATTTGTTTCCATGACACACTGAATCTTTAATAAAGACTACAAAAACCATTTACATCTCAGTGAGATTAGATTTACAGCAGCAACCAGTGATGGGGCTGAACTTTGAATTCTATCTCTCTCTCTCTTTTTTTTTAGGAGGTACCAGGGATTGAACCCAGGACCTTGTATGGGAAGCAAGTGCTCAAACTACTGAGCTTCACCCGCTCCCCTGAATCCTCTTTTAAGTGAGGTAGATTTGACCAGAAGTAGCCTCTTTCAGGTGGCACTTGTGTCTTTTTACATGTGTTCATCCTTCTTTGAGCATTTCCTTATATTCTGGTGAACAAATGGTTCCAGATAACAGAAACTAAAGAAACATGACAATTAATGCAAACTGTGGTCCTGGCCTAGTTTCTGTACAAGGAAAAATTACTTTTCTATAAAAGAGAATATTGGCACAATTAGCCAAATTCAAATAAGATCTGTAGATTAGAGAATAATATTATATCAAGATTAATTTCTTGATTGTGGATGACTAAGAGAATATTCTTGTTTTAGGGAAATACACACTGATGTGCTTAGAGGTAAATGGGTATCATGTCTGCAACTTTCAAATATATTTACAAAAGAAATAGTAATAGGAAATTTTATATATATATATCTTTGTGTATGTATGGAGAGATATGTAATATATTACATATTAAATGTGTTGTATATAATTAAATGAGAGGTAGAAAATGATAAAAGAAATTTGGTAAAATGTTACCACTTGTGAAATCTGGGATAAGGATATATGGAGATTCTTTGTACTGTTTTGTTATTTTTCTGTAATTCTGAAATGCTTTCCAAACACAAGGTTTAGAAAATAAATAACAAAAAAGACCTTGCCCACTTTATAGAGACTAAAGTATAGGATATATGAATTGGAAAAAGAATCAAAGAAAGGAAGCTATTACAGTTGTCCAGAGAGTTGCCCATGACATAGACCAGATGATGGAGGCAGTAGATATGCCAAGATGTAAATAAGTTCAAGATACAAATTGAAGGTAGAACAGACAGGACTTGATATCAATGGCTTATATGTGGGGATGAAAAGGGGAGACATAAAGGATGATGCTTTGGTTTGGTGCTTAAGCAATTTGATGGATGGTAGTGTCATTTACAGATATGGAAAGAAACTTGGAGAGGGAAATTTTGCAGAGAATGGGAAATCAAGAGCTTTTATTTGGACATATAAAATTTGAGATAGGCATTAGTCATCCAGGTGGAGATATATGGTTTACAGGAACAACTGAGAGGAGATGTTTATGCTAGAAAAACCTTATAGTGGTTATGGAATGTAGATGGTATTTAAAACCATGGGACTAGATGAAATTACTTATAAAATTAATGCATAAGAAAAAAAGAAGACTGAACCTTGAAGCACTATTCTATTTCAAAGTGGACAGACAGGACCTGACACATAATTTGAGAGTGTCAGTGCAAAATAAAGATGCAGGGCCCCTTGTTAAAAAATTATTAAGTAATTCAAGATGGCGGCAGCAGAGCATTAAACCAAGAACAAGGCTTTACTAATAGTAGGGCCCCAGGCCACACAACCTTGACACCAGCCTTATGGATAAAGAAGGAAGATCCAGCAATGGAGATTTAGAGGGAATAGTCAGAGAATTAATCTCTGACAGTGCTGATTTCACAGAAGACAGATTAGGAGAATTTTTCAAAAGAAAGATATTGACTGTTTTGAATATGTTTAGGTGAATTCCGATGAAGTTGGAGGAATATCTGTGAATTTGGTAACATGCTTACTTGACAAGAGTCATTTGAGAAGAATATTGGGCAGAGAAACCTATAGTGTGAACTAGAGGTTAAGAAATAAGTGTAATCAACTTGTTTAAAGTTTTGTTCTGAAGAGGAGCAGAGAGATCAAGTGTGGAGGGAGGGGGATTTGAGTTTCCATTTTTAAAATGGGAAATGGAAGAGTTTGTTTGTAGGCTGATGTTCATAACTGATCAAAAAAGGTGAGGTGATAAAGCATGAGAGTGAAACGTCTCAGACCAGTTGGAAGACTTCTCTAGCAATGTTTCTCTCTGTGCTTGGATAAGGCACAGCTGAGTGCTGGGGGAACATTCCTAATGGGCCTGTCACAAATCTGCAGACCATGAGCAGAGGCACCGACTGCACTTAGTTCTGGGCCATCTATCTTTTCAACGATGTTTGTGCAGTGGACAGAATTGGAAACTAGAGATAATGTCTCCCTCCAAAGTAAAGGGCTGGCATGCTTACTGTCTAGCATAGTAAAGATAATGTCTTCATAGTAATGGACAATAATGTCCCTGAGACTAGGGTTTCTCTCATGTAATGCAGCCCACTGAGAGTGCAGGTGTCATCTGACCCTCTTTGTGTCATACTGTGGGAATTGGGGCTGAGGAACCAGCAGAAAAATGTTGATACTCTGACTACCAGTATGCTGTAATAAACTCTTGTATGTCTCTGATCCAGGAGCCTTTAGTCTTCTGCCAGCATCAATTGTGGCAGCCTAACATGTTAGCTTGTGAGCAGGGGAAAAAATTTGAACCTTCACAGTTTTTGACCATGAACTCCTCAAAGGGAGCAAGAAGTAAGGTACTTGAAGGTGTTTTCAAGAGAGGGATTAAAATACTGGGACCATAGAATCTAAACTGGAAAACAGGAGGGTGGTAGTGGATAATAAACTATGTGTGTATTTGAGTGTTAGAGAGCTTCGTTAGGTAGAAGCATTGTTCCTTTGGGTGGATATACTAGATTATGAAAGTCAGAGCATGGAATGCTTGAAATCAGTATTTCAGAGGTGGCATAGATGCAGGAGATGAGATGGTCCAGCATCTGACCACGCAGTGGGTGACTGAGGAGGAGTGGAAGAAGGTTTGACAAATGTTTCAGAGAATCTCTTAGAGGAAGGAGGTGGGAGTGGGCAGGAAGGGTGTATGCTCTGTTTGACAAGGACTCTGCTTCCCCCAGTTCTCAGCTCTTATCCTCCCTACTCTGTACCCTGGGAGACTCATCTCTACCGACTGTGTTACCTGGGCTCCCTTGCGGGGACTTCCTATTGGAGTCAGCCAATGAAAAGCCCTGACTGAAGCTTGGAGGACAGGAGAAGAGAAAGAATTTAGTGTATTGGCTTCCCTCCCTTATTTCCTCTCAGCTTTGTTGTGGTTCTGAGCGTGGATACATCTCTCTACAACGACAACTTCTGTCAGATGGCCTCTTCCATGGCTCCAGCTCTCAGCAGTGCTCTGCTAATACCTTTTCTTCCCCTTGAGCCTTCAGACTTGTAGCTCATAAAAGCTTCCAAATATTGCTAGTTGCTGTGTACCCCCAAATCACATATTGGTTACCCCTGCCACGCCTCGATAAATAGCCCTTCATTAGAAAGTCTCTTCAGGGCTCCCAAATGATTGTGCCCACTGCTTCCTGCTGGGACCCAAACGGATGTAACGATATTGGGCAGGGAGTTATTATTGGGCGGTAGGTGGATAGAGGGCATCCTTACCCAAAATAGAAGAGACAGCTTTTTCCTTATATGGTCTGTGATGGGTGCTCTATCTGTAAAGTTTTAGGGCTAAGACTAAGGCTAATTTAATAAAAATTATTAGAAAGGTTTCTATCCTTTTCTAATACATGACTATCATATGACTTTAAATTATAAAAGTATTTGCTCTTTGGAACTTTGAAAGAAATTCATAGATTCAAACATCTGGACCAAGAATTTTTGGAAGAAATTTTTAAAAACTAAAAAATATATGCTATGGCAGTTATTTTTTTTTCTAGTTTTCAAAGTCATTGTGAGTCAAATATGGCGAATTGTATTTTTCTTTCAAAAATGTCCATTTAAATTAGGATATTCAAATGTACGTGCATGTACTGCATATAGTTGTTCTCATTCAAAGCACTCAGCCAGTACTGATTGCCTTTTATGCTCCAGGTACTGTTGTAACTTAAACTATCTATGTTTAACCTCTTCTCATTCTCTAGGGTTTCTTTCAGAGTTACCTTTAATTATATACACTTATTGTGTTCACTGTTTCTAGGAACCAGTTAATGAGTTTCCTGAATAATTTTATTATTCATTTGCTTTTTCATTCATTTATTCCTATTTTGTCTTATGATGCCATTAATTTTGTTTTATTCAATTTTTGTTTCTTAATCTTCAAAATGATCACTTCTTTCACTTATTTTCTTAAAATTCTTAAATTTTTTTGTTTAAAAAATTAAAAATATCTATAATATAAATAAAAAACAACAAAAAATACAATTGCATGTGAGCCCAAAATAAAGAAACTTAACATTTTAGTATGTATCTTTTTCAATATTTTTTTCTATTTCTGTGTGTCAGTGTTCTCTGTTCTTTTAATTTGCTTTTTATTTTTAAAAGTTGAGTAAAGTCTGTCCATGTAGATTTAACTTACTTTTTGCACCAGCAATAGAGTAGGAAAATGTTTCCATGTGTTCATGTTATTTCAAAAATCATTTTTTGTGGATGCATGCTATATGTCATACTTTATGCATTCAATTTATTAATCTTTATTATTAAACAGTTGTTTATTCAAATCTTTATTATTTAACAGTTGTTTATTAAAAGTGTTTTAAGTAAAACTTCGGCAAACATTGCTAATTTCATAGCTGATATATGTTAGACACTTATTAATAAATGACTCTCTACTCTCACAAAACGTATACAAAAGTGTCCATTCTACCTATCCTCACAAAGACTGTCTTTTTAAACTATTTAACTGTAATTTTAAAATGAGCATTTTTGAGTAGTAGGGAAGCATGTAAGTAGTGAAACATAGTTTAATGTTTATTCGTATTTCTTTTTCTTTGAATTATTTTGATATGTTGTAACCATTTTCCCCTTTAATGCTGGAGCTCTTTATATAGGAAGGAATTACAATAACTATTTGTCATATATGCTGCAAATAGATTTTCTTAAATTGTCATTTTGCTTTTTTATTTTATATTCCTGTCAAAGCTAATGTTTTGCAACTTTTTCATAGTTCTCGAAGTTCTTTTATAACTTATTTCCTCTGCTTAAAAATTATTTTCTCCCTCATAAAACATATATGGTTTCCTCTTTTTTTCATGCTCATAATGAGTTTATTTATTCCATTGGTCTCTCTAATCTCTTTGGAATTAGTTTTTTGTCCAAGGAAGGGATCTGTATTAGTCAGGGTTCTCTAGGGAAACAGAACCAACAGGAGATATCTGTAAATAGTATGAGATTTTATAAAATTGTCTCACATGATTGTGGGGATGCACAAATCCAAATTCCATAGGGCAGCTGCAATCCAGGGACTCCAACCGAAGGTCCTCCATGAGTTCCCCAGGAGATACTGGCTGTCTGAAGTAGAGATGGGCATTAACTCTCGGAGTGCTGAAATCATTTCTTCTTTTAAGGCCTTCACTCATTGCTGACTGCAATCTCCTCAGTTGATTGTAGATGTAACCAGCCATCTATGCAATCAACTCACTGATGATTAAAGTCCATGAAATGTCCTTATATTACAATTAGCCCAGGCTTGCTTGACCAAACAACTGGGCAACATTACCTGGCAAAGTTGACACATTACCCTAACCATCACAGGTTCTAACTTTATTTTCATAGTTAACCAATATCTGAAGCTCTATTTCTAAAAATGTTATTTCCTCATCTTTAATATACCAGTTTTTTTTTAAAGATTTATTTTACTTATTTATTTCCACATCCCCGTTAGCGCTTGCTGTCTGCTCTGTTCCATTCGCTGTGTGTTCTTTCCGTGTCTGCTTGTCTTTTCTTCTCGTCTTTCTCTTTAGGAGGCACCGAAAACCCATTCCACGACCTCTGGTATGGAGAGAGGCACTCAATTCCTTGAGCCACCTCATCTCTCTGATCTGCTGCATCTCTCACTGTCTCTTCTCTGCATCTCCCTTTGTTGTGTCATCTTGCTGTGCCAGTTCTCCGTGGCATGGGTTGCCAGCTCTCAGCGGCGTGGGCCAGCTTGCCTTCACCAGGAGACCCCAGGAATCCAACCCGGGACCTTCCATAGGGTAGATGGGAGCCCAATCGCTTGAGCCACATCTGCTTCCCTTTAATATATCAGTTTTATTCTATCTATGCTTATTCCAAAAACTTATCCTATAACGGTATCTATTTTTATACCTTTTATGCGTTTATAATATAATATGGTTCTCGGTTTTCTACTATGGCCCATTTTTTAAGTGTATTCTTGATGCAATAACACATGTTTTAACTACTGTATCTATGAAATACATTTTAACATCATATAGTATAAATTTCATGAGTATCTTTTTTCATAATTTTCTTGAGTTTCAAATTCATTTATTCTTGCAGATGGATTATTTTCAAGTGAAAATTAATCTACTACATTGATTTTGGTTGTAATTGCTTTAAATCCTTAAATACACACATGGACATACATATTTTGGAGGACAGTGAGGAGTGATTGATACATTTTTTTCCACTTACTAATATGGTAATTTTCTTCATTCCATTTTTTATGACCCTGAGAACTGTTTGAAATTTTTTGAAATATGGTCTTCACATTTCTGATTAATTTTATTCTTGGATGCTTCATATATTGTTTCTATTATAAACTTTTTTCTTTTACATATTTTCCATTATTTATTCTAATTTTTCTACTACATAAGAAAGGCACTGTTTTATTGTATAAGAAATAATTAAAGGACAGATAGATTTCACCCCCAACAAATGGCAGTGGTACAAATGAACAGTTATCTGTAAGAATGCTTGCCTCTCTAATCATTCCTTACACCAAAATAAACTCTAGATGGATCAAAAATTGAAACATAAATGAATTCATAAGAATATTAGAAGAAAACATGAGAAGAAAATTTTAAATAGTTATGTTGGAGGAAAGTTTCTCAAAGTATGACTAAAAACCTCAAAGCTGTAAAAAAAATAATGTTATTTTTCACTGCTTATATCTCTATCTCTCTATGTCTAGCTATTGAATAACAGAAATTTCTAGACAAATCACAACTGAGAGAAATGCTTGCAACACACATGGTAAGAAAATTAATTTATTTAACATATAAAAAGCACCTAGAGGGAAACGGATGTGGCTCGAGAGGTTCGGCATCTGTCTACCATATGGAGAGACCAGGGTTCGATCCCCGGTACCTCCTGGTAAAAAAAAAAAAAAAAAAAAAAAAAAAAAAGCACCTAGAATACAATAAGAAAAAACACATCTCAGTAAACAAAGAGCAAAGGAAATGAACAATAGTCCACAAAAAAGAAAGAAAAATGGCTTAAAAAGTATGTAAAAATCATCAACTTCATTAATCCTAAGAGGAATGCACATTGGTTTATTAATGAGATGCTAATTTTTTCATCTACCAGGTAGGAAAAGATAAAATAGTTGATAGTATACTCAATTAATGAGGGAACAAACAGACCCTTTTATGCATTGCTATCAGGAGTATAAATTGACAGATTTTGATATAAGGCATTTTGACATTATCTAATATAAATTTTATTGCTTTAGTCATTAAACTAAATTTAGAAGCTAAAATTTAGAAACCACATAAACGTGTTTCAATAGGGATTGATTAAATGGGTTATTATGCACATGTTTAAATATGAAACAATTTGATTTGTGCTCCTCTATTTCCAAGACAAATGAGAAAAACAAGATGAGAAGAGAGTGCATAATATGCTACTCTATATGTAAAATATAAATAATCCTTCCATCTCTTTCTCTCTCTCTCAGTCATCTCCATATGCTTGTATTTGAAAAGAATATATCTCAGAAACACACAAGAACCTGGTAACCATGACTGCCTCTATGGTAAAAAATGGAGAAATGTGGGACAGAGGTGAGAAGGTTTACTGTTTATTGCATATTCCTTTGCATTGTTTAATTTATTTTGCCATCATTATGTTCATATCTTAACTATTAAAAATTAAGTAAATGTATTTTTAAATAAAATAAAATTCAGTTACATATTAAATTATGTAGTTAGTTCTCATGGTTATATTTTTGGGATTTTTTAAGTAAACATTATTATCGTGTATTAAATAATCTTCTCTCTCCTTTTGCCTAATAGTTTCACTGTATTTTTTTAAAATGTTTTTGAAATATAATAGGCACACAGAAAAGTGCACAGATAATTATTGTAGAGAATGATAATTTTTTTCAAACTAAATGCACCCATGTAAATTTCAGATAAAGAAACAGAATGTTATTGACATCCCAGAAGCCATACTGAAGCCCTGCTTCAGTCACTATGCCCCACTCAAGGATGACCACTATCCTGACTCTGACACCACAGATGAGTTTTGTCTGTTTTTGATATTTATAAAAACAAAATAATATTGCTCTAAAGATTTTTAAAAAGTTTTTTATTGTCACGTGAATGCATTTCTTCTGTGTAGATCTAGAAGTAGAATTGCTGGGGCATAGCTGCTAGCAGCTTCCCAAACGGTTCAACCAATTTGTACTCACATCAGTGGGTTTGAGATTCCCAGTTGCTTCATTTTCTTTTTCATTTTAGCCATCATAATGAGTATGTGCTATTACATTGTGATTTTAATTTGTACTTTTCTGATGGATAATAAAATTGAGCAACTCTTATGTTAATTGGGCACTTATATATCTTTTTTATAAGAGCCCCTGTTTAATCATTTGCTTATTTTTCTATTGGGCTGTCTGTTATTTTTCTTAATTATTGTTATTAGGAGTTCTTTATATATTATGAATATGAATCTTTTGTCAGATGTTCTCCCACTTCATAAGTTGCCTTTTCACTCCTTTGATGGTGGCTTGTTAAACAAGAGCTCTTAAGTTTAAAATAGTCCAATTTATCATCTTGTTTTATGTTTTTAAAAAAATGTCCTTTTTAGAAATCTTGGTGTACTAAACATTTTGAAGATGTTCTCCTCTGATATTTTCTGAAAGTTTTATTGTATAATCTTTCATACATAGTCCTGCAATCAATCTAGAATTGATAGACCATACCACATTTTAAAATTGCATATTAAATTGGCAAATATTATATGATATTATTAATGGCATCTTTGCTTTGCTTTATAATTTTAATAAAAATCTAAAATGGTTCACTAATGATCTATGGTTTTGACTTTCTTTGAAAGTGCTATATTTTAAAATCCTATTAAGGGATTATTATTCGATTCCAAAAATTACTGAATTTTTTTTGAGATGTTCAATTTTGTAAAATGATATTTTAGCTTCTATTAAAATCATGCCAATAGTTTCATGATTTTCACCTACCATTTGTGTAATAAATTACATTAATAAATCTCCTAAATTTAATTCAGCATTACTTTCTTGATTTATAATTTTCATTATATTGTACTGTTAGATTTAATTTTCAGATTCTCATTTAACCTTTATTCATAAGTGAGACTGCCTACTAAATTTTTTAAATTTAAGGATACATCCTGTTATTCACAAAAAGAGAAAAAATAAATGATTCAGTTCACTTAATTAAGTTTTTTCTTCTTTAATTATCTATGCATTTAAGACCATAGATTTTATCCTGAATGTTACTTTGGTCACATCCTATATTATTTTTATGAAGTATTCATTACTGACATATTCTAAATGTTTTTAATAGATTGATCCAAGTTGGGATAGTGTTTTAAATTTTTTAGTATTTTTTATTCCACTACTTAAGAAAAATCTCAAAATGTATTGTCTTGTGATTACAAGATGTGCTCTGTGCACATTTTGCTTTTGAAATTAAGGTTTTCTTTGTGACCTAGTGTAAGGGTAATTATTGTAAATATCAAGTTTTGTTAGGAAAGAAGATATAGTCTTTGTGTGGTCAAAGCTAGCTATATCGTCATTAAATCAATCTCCTTAATAATGTTATTCACATATATATAATTATTTGCCTGCTTGATCAGTTAAAGCCTAAAAGGAAATATGTAAACTTTTAGCACTATTGTGTACTGAAATTTTCTGCTTATGTTTCAAACAGGTGTCTATACACATACACACACATATTCATGGCATTTTGTTTTAATGTTTTATTACAGAAATTTCCAAATGTATACAGACATAGAGAGACAGGTATGCAAACCTGATTTACTTAGCACTGTGCTTCAACAATTATCAATACACAGCTAATCTTATATTTATATGCCCACACATTCATATAACACCCATGTTCAATTATTTTGAGGCAAAACCAAATCACATAATTTCTTCTATAAATATTACCATATGCACTTCTAAAAGGTATACGGTCTCTATTAACTATAATATAATATTATATCACATCTGAAAGATAAATAATAATTGCTTAATATTAAATATTTAATATCAATATGTACTGATATTACTCCCTGATTGCACCATAACTTTTTAAAATAATTTGTATTAGCATCCAAGTAAAAGGTCCATACATTGTTATTTCATACATCTATTAAATCTCCTTTGAACTATAATTTCTATCCCATATTTTTCTTTACAATTTTTTTCCAAACAATTTATTGAAGTATATCATTCATACATGAACATACATAAACAATAAGTGTTCAGTAAACATTGTGAACTTACAAAACAAACATGCATAACATCATACAGGGCTCCCACACATCACCCCACCACAAATACTTTGCATTGTTGTGAAACATTTGTTAAATTATGAAAGAGCATCGTCAAAGAGTCCGTATCTTACTGTCCTATACTTTTTAAAAAAGGATTTATTTATTTATTTACTTTTATTTTTATCCATTCCCCCCCTCCTTTTGCTGTTTTTGTGTCCATTCGCTGGGCAACTCTCTGTGTCCATTTCCTGCCCCCTCTTCTCATCCTTCTCCTCCTGTTTTCACTGGGATTGATCCTCGGAACCTCCGATGTGGGAGAGAGGCGTCCTATCACCTGCACCACCTTAGTTCCTGGTTTTTCAGTGTGTCTCATCTTGGTTCTCCCTTGTGTCACTCTCCTGTTACGTCATCATCTTGCTGCGTGGCTCGCAGGGCCTGACGGCACACCCACTCGCGGGGCCTGGTCGCCCACACACCTTCTATATTTCTCTTTTTTAAAATTTTACCGGGAGGTCCCACGGATCGAACCAGGTCCCTCCATATGGGAGAAGGATGCCCAACCATTTGAGCCCCATCCATCCCCTTGCTATATCTCTTAAGGTTGACCAGAGATACCTAGAGTTACAGTCATTTCCCACACAGGATGGTCATATAATAAATCAGGCTTAGTTTATCACCAGCATTCCAAAAACCAGACCTAGGGAGAATAACTAGGTCTGGGGACACATGCATGGTTTCTAATATAGTGAATGTTTAGCCTACCCTGATTATCCCAAAACCAGGACAGCGAGAACATTTGCAACTTACAATTTTTTGTTAAGGAAAGTAGGTCATTAGTTCTATAGAGTTTCCCTTTGTATGGGTTTTATTGTTTACATTCCCATTCTCTATCATCTATGTCTTTCTCACTTCACTTTCAACTCATGGTCCTTTCTTCTGCCTTTTACTAGAAAGCTTTAATCCAAAAATATAAGTTTGTTTTTCCTCGGGATTTATTTTGTTTTTTTTTACTAATTATCATACATTCTATATTTTATTTCCTCACCCCACCTCTTATATCTTCTAGATCTATTTCCATGTGATATTCAGCTCTCCTAATTTGTGTGCTGCTTATCATTTTATAAAACAGATCGTTTTTAAAGATCATTTTCCATTTCCTTTAGCAAAGGTTTTTCTAAGGTTTATTTTTCTTCTGCAACTTGAGATCAATATACTTCCAAAATCTTCTCACTTTCCTCAGTAGTGTATTTCTGTTTCTTTATCTTTGAATGAAAGATGTCTACCCCAGCCTTGGGTTTGCCTGTAGACAAACCAAGTGGATTTTCATGGTTTTCCTCGATGTTTATTTGATTGTTAGAATTCCATGAATTGGATGGCTGATTGATATATTTAGGCCTTAGCCAAGACTTTAGTATTCCACAGGCATTAACTTCATGTGGATTTATTGATGAGCTAATTCCGATTGGCCTGATTGGGTGGACTAAACTTTATTCTTATGTAATCTAAAGCAGTCGGCCGGGCCTTCTTTCCCTTATCAAATAAAGTAAATGAAAATCTACTGCTCTGTGCATTTACCACTTCCATGAGTCTTCCAAGCCCTTTCTCATTGCTGATGACACATCCCTAGAAGTTAATTACCACTTCCTCTCTCCTCTGCCCAGCCATATAGCTTAACTGGGAATTGGAGTTCTAGGATATATGTGGAAGGAATAGAATTAATAGGGAGACTGTGCATAGAGATAAGGCAAAATAATCTTGGTCCCCTAGAAAGCTTTGGGAAGAGTCCTTCCCTTTCTTAGTAAAGACCACCATATTTTTGCAGAAGTTATACATAGTAAGAGACTTTGATCTTTCTTTCCTTCTTCCCCATATGAATCCATTTTACCATCTCATGGCTTCATCTATGCCTAGTAGAAATGCCTGCCTTGGAAGTTCTTGGCAAATGTTTCTAGCTTTTAATAATTGTGAAACTTACATTATTTTTAGTTTCCATGAATATTAATTTCAATGTAAAAGTAGGAGAGAAAAGTATTAGCTATCATTCAATATTTTCTTTCTTTCTAAATAAATTTAGGCATTTTAAACTTTAACCTCTGAATACAAGTGCGATGAAAGCCAGGTTTTGCTGTGAAGGGCTTTGATATTCAGCATGAAAATAACTTGTATGTATTTGCAATATGTACAGTCATATATGCTAAATCAAGACTATGTTTCTAAAACTAACTTTAATAATCAACTAAAACAATAGTAATTTGAGTCATTTGCAGAAGAAATGAGTTCTTTTTAATAAGTAGGACGAAGTTCTAATTCATTAAAAAATTCGCTAGGTAATCTTTCATTTTGATAATTTCTTTATAAATGATTTCATATTTGAATTTTTAAAAGTTTGTTTTTAATATCACTGGATGATTTTGAGTCTATATAATTCCATTTTTCTTAGAAAGTAGGGGTTTAATTTTCATTTTCAAACAATTTTACCATAATGCTTTCTCTTTCAGTTCCCTATTGCTGCTTAACAACTCACTCCCCTCCTTTGTGGCTCAAAGCAACTGCAATCATTTTATTTTACTCATGAATTTGCAATTTGGCCAAGGGTCTATGGAGAAGGCTTTTCTTTGCGCCATATAACATCAGCTGAGGCAGCTTAACTGGGGATGGAGGATCCAATTTCAAGATGGCCCATTCACATGACTGACAAATTGGAATTGGCTTTCAGAAGCTAGCATCCCAAGAGAACTGATTGGAAGCTGTGATAACTTTTATGACCTAGCCATAGAAGTCATGCCAGTAGTGACAAGACCATTCACAACCAACTTCACCCTGCTCAGGTTTTCCAGAGCCATGCTCTCAAAATCCACCCCCAACACCATATGATGATCATAGGCTACATGATATCTATTTTTTTAGCCTTGATAATAATAATTATCAATCACAATCAACTTATGAGACAATAGAATTACTTCTTTAAAGTTTCTTCAATTTATTTGCCCTGATTAAGCAGTTAAAAGTTAATTTTATAGATATCTTCATCTGTGCCTTTCTTGTCTGAATTACTATAATTCTTAAAGTTGCATTAACCATTTAACCAACTACAATTTATGTGCTGTATTATATTTTCCAAATCTCATTTTAACTTTTAAATCTTAGTCCGAATACCCTTTGTTATTCAATGTATATCTTCTTTTTCAGAAAGATTTCCTTACCAGCCACAGCTCACATTATACTCACTATTATTTGCTTATGCCCTTTCTCAGTATGAAGTGCTGCTTTCTCTGCACTGCAATAATCATAAGCTCCCCAAAGCCCAGTCATGGGTCAGAGCTTCTCTCTTAGCTTAGGCCCTATATACGTGACAATCCATACTGCTCTTTCACTATTCACTCACTTTAGCACTTACCTCGCTATTTCCTTTTACAGGTCTCCTGCTTCACCAAAGTATCTCTTCCTCTTGAGCTCAAATTTCTGTAATTTCCTTAGTTGTGGGAAAGTCAACCAATTAATCAACTAATCAACCAAGCAAACAAACAAAAAATAAAGCCTACCACAAAAATATATTTAACATCAAAATACTCACACTTATTTGATATCTAATTAAGGTTGAATTCTGGAGAACAGATTTGGTTAAGTGAAGGAAGTAAGAAGAAGAATCATGGACACCAGATTTTGTTATTGTTTGGAGGCAGGATGAGAATAGAGAAAATAAAAAGAACTCATGGGACATCAGAAACAAACTCCCACTTCATCTCTTATAATATGATTTAACAGCTTCATGGGATGTGTCTTACTTCTCCTGCAGGAGTGTAAGCTCTCTGAGGACAGAGTCAGGGACTGACACAGCAGTGGGAACATGTTATGTGCTCAACTAGTACTTGTGTACTGGTTGAAATATATTTAAAGATTTGTGGGAGAAAGAGAGCATTTTAGGCTCTCCTTGTAAAGCCTAGCATTTAGGTGTGCAGTGATAAAAGGTGATAAATGTTTTACTCAAATATTTCTCTGCAGGTGAATAAAATAAGATATTATCCTGGATCCAAAAGACAGTCATGGAATGATCTCTGAAAAATTTGCAAATAAGTTACTTGTCCTTGAAGACATCCTCCTGTTGGGAGTGTGGAGTAGGGTGGGGGTCGGGGAGAGAAGGCTACTGAGAATCAGCTCTAAGCATCTTGAATATCCATCCTAACTTATTTCACAAAGACAGGGTAACAGAAGACTTTTTTTTTTCATTTTTAAGTGCTGGTGGCAATATAAGTCATCATAGACATCTTTCACAAGGCAAAGACAAAGAGAAAATGGAAAAAGCACTGGAAGACTGTTAAAACTGTGCAAGGGTACAATGTGACACTGACTAGAAAGGACAGGCCTGTGGAACTGGACCAGCTGACTCCAGAGTTCTGTCTCCTGTCCAGGACTTTACTACTATAGTGGCTTGATGTGGTGCAACTAGTATTTGAAATCTAAGGAATTCTCCTTCCCTCCCTCCCTCCCTCCCTTGTTTGGTAGGAAAAAACAGAGTTTGTGTAAATTGGTCAAGTTAATAATGTAATGTAGTGAGTTGGAGGACCCAAAATAACATCTTTCTCCAGCTACACCCTGTGCTTTACCCACAAAGTAACACTAAATTCTTTATAAACTGCAACTACTGTCAGTCCCATATGTAATTTCTGCAGTATTTTGGCAGGAATATAATTCTTTCTAGAGGAGTTATCACTCAGAGTTTTATTTGTGGTTTTCCTTAGTGAAACATCAGATAGCATTATAGATAGCTACATCCTAGCTTATTGATTTTAGCTTTCCTTGCTTTCTAGATGTCTTCTTTTTCTTTTCCTTATACAAGGTTTAAATAAAACTTAGGACTTCTAAGTGAAAATCTGTTTGCAATATTCTAAATGCAAATTTGTTGAGAGTTCCTTTTTGAATTTTGGGATCACTAGCAGTAGAGTAGATAACCAGATAAAGAAATGAGATAATTTATTAAAGACATGTAAGATATATTTTAAAAGTCTATACTACAGGAAAACTTGACACATGAAATTATCATATTAGGATGGTCCCTTGGAACTCCATGAACCCTTGCTAAGGCAGTGTTACCTTGTGATCCAAGGACCTTTAGAAAATCCATATCCCTAAAATGGAATCCAAAAATTTTTATATATGTGCATTTTTCTGGAGATAAGTTTCCACAGACTTCTTGAAATTTTCAAAGGAGACTCTGAACTTGTCCCTACCCCTCCAAATGAGAACTAATACCATAAAAGAAAACTAATTTGTTATCAAATCTTTTAATTTTTGTTATGGAAAAGGTGCTATGCAGGTTCAAATATCTTGGTCTGGTTCCTATATTTTATCTAAAATAAGTACATTATTGTGGATTGCTATGTTTATTGAATGGCAAATGCCATTTATTAAATGAGCTTTGCTCTACATTTTATCTTGAATTCTCATTGATTTCTCTGAGGTAGATATTATTCTCTTCATTTTACAGATTAGGAAACTGAGCCTCCAAAAGGCTAGGAGAATTATAGAGTTGATAAATGGTAGAAGATTTTTTTGGTTACACAGCCTGTCTCATTTTTTCTCTAAAGACAGTGAAATATCTTGTTTTATTAGCAACTGCTATAACTGGCCATATGTTAAAAACTTTATAGTTGTTGGATCTTCAATTTTCATAAATACCCTGATATTATCCTCATTTACCAGATGAGTGCACTGAAACTAATGTGGTCACACAACTAGAAGAAGCAGAGCTGGGTTCAAATACTGAAAAGTTGTAAAATATCTGTTGCTTTTTACAAACTCAATAATCTCATCTAATGATTACCTCAATGAGTTAGGAATGTGTTCAGATGCAAGTAACATAAAACTTTAACAGAATATTTAAAGTAGGGAGCTTATTCTTTTATAACAGGAAATCTGGAAGGCAGTGGCCCAAGGCTTGTGCAAGGGCTTGTGCAAGGATATTAGCAATGAATTAGGCTTACCCAATCTTCCGGTTCTATCATATTACTACATAGTAATAGCTTTCATCCTGGTAAGATGGCAGCTTTACTTCCAGGCATTACATCCATCAGCCCAGAAGAATGGGAAGTGAAATGGACAAAGAACAAATGGCTTTTCCTTTGGAGAATTAATTTAGGAAGAGGAAGCCTCTTGAGGAATGCCTTCCTACATCTTAGAATTTAATGGCCAGTCCTAGCTAAAAGCAAGGTGGGAAATGATGGACTATGAGCTAGGGCCATTGCTACCTTGTACCAATTCTGGGCTTGTTTAGTAAGGAAGAAAGGGAAAGGAATTGGATATGAAGCGAACAAGGTGTGCTAAATTGTTCTTTTCTTTTTTTACCTTGTTGGTGGCCTTATTGTTAACCTTATTCAGTAACTGGAGAGGAAAGAACAATGATCTTGAAGGCATAGAGCCTAGCCAATGAATAAAATTTAACTGCATAATTGCTAAATGACAGGAACTCTTCTTTAATCTTAGGATACAGAGGTAAACAATACAGACAGACATGGTTCCTGACTTCATAGATCTTATAAGTTTGTGAGCAAGATGCTTATTGAATAAATAAGCAGAAGTATGGTAAGTCCTGCTAAAAAGAAAATGTAAAATGAAATGGTAGTGAATACCATAAGGACCTAAGCCAGTTCAGGTGGTCAGAAAATGTTTTCTGTGTAAATGACATAGAAGAGACTTATAAGATGAAAAAGAAGGTAAGAGGATTTCAGACACATGGGAGAATATGTTTGAAGGACTTGTAGAAGAAGAATAAAATATGGTACATTAACTGCATAGGGGGAATCCACTATGGCCAGAGCATTGATAATTTGAAGAGAAGAGTCACACAAGCAAAGAAGAGTCAGAGGAAGGAGTCAAATTACAATAGACTTCCTAGGAGATGCTTAGGACTTGGAATTTCATAATAAGGCCAATGAGCAGCCAAGGAAGACATTTAAGAGGAGTGATGCGTGACTGGGTTCTTATTTTAACAGATTACTCTGTCTGCCTATAGAAAATGAAATGGAGGGAGAAAATAGGACATTTTATTATTCAGAAATGAGAGTAGAGAGGCTTAGATTAGTATGGCAACAGTGGTACTGGAGAAGAGTAGATAGACTTTAATGGCATTGAGGTAGTAGAATCTACCAGTCTGGGTCATGAATCAGATGTCAGGGCTGAGGTTTAGGGAGAGTCTGGTTTTTGATGGAAGATCTGGGTGGATTGTGGTGACAATCATAGATTGGTAAGAACGACAGATTGAAAAGGCTGGAAGAGATCATTTAGTCCAACATCAATAATTTATAGATGGGAAACTCAAGGTCAGAATGAGAAGTAACTGTTCCAAGGACTGTTTTTCAAAGTTGCCCTCAGATGGATTCATTTATCAATATTTATTGAGCACCTATTATTTTTCAGATGCTATGCTTGGCACTTGGGGGTGCAGAAAAGAGCAAGAGAGATTTGGTTTCTCTTCAGCCTTTCAGAATGTTCAGTCTAATTTGCCTAACTTCAGCCCAGGGCATCTTCCCTGCAATTGCACACATTCCTTCCTTTCTGAGAACTTATAGTGCTATATTTTATGGTATTTTATCGATCCTTAAATGAATACCTTTGAGAACAATTATTTTACCATCTTGAATCTGCACCACTGCAAAAACTGGACCTAAATCTCACCAACATTTCTTCGTATTGTCTACACAAATAGTCTTAAAAATAGCTACAACCTTTCTGTAGTAATACCCTCATCTGCCAGTTGTATGGCTCTATCCGCTCTATTTCATTTAAAAAGAGTTAAAGGCATGTTATTAAAAATTTCATTATAGTCTCTCTCCATGCTTAAAAGAGTATAAATAGCTGTGGTTGAGTGTTTACTCTTTTTTAGTTTTTATAATCCCATTAGGTTTACAAATTTGCCTACAGTAATATGTCATGGGATTCAGAATTCCAACTTCAGAGCTGTTACTATGACTTTTGCAATGCTTTATATGAGAGAATTTAAACTTACGATATTAAGCTCTTTGAACTTTTCATGAGTTCTTTTCTAACCAGTTTGTTGGATTATTTGTGTGTGTGCTTATTCTGCTTATCTTTTATACAATGTATTTCATTAGAGAATTAGGAAAAGCTTTCTTTAACAATACAAAGAGATAGGAGCTTTTACTCTTGAGATTTGTTGCAATAGTGATTTTTTTAGTGTTATGATTAATTTCATGCCATGTGAAAATTTATGTTCGACACAGGAGTTTTCCTGGAAAATAAGTCCACAGAGCCCATGACAGTCATATTAGCTTACATTAGAAGATCTAATACTATGTAGGGTTAGTTTTCAAATGGTTTAAAAAAACAAATAGTGAACAGTAAACCAAGCAGCTGAGCTGAGTATCAGGAGAAAATGCACAATTTTCTTTATTTTTAAATAGAATTAAATTTTTTTCCATATTCTGTTTCAGAATACATTTTGAAAAATTGACCTTATATTTTATTTATAGCTTAATTTTGAACTTTTAATGAAAATTCTCCAGCAGTAGGATTATACAATAACAGAACCATCTGCTGCTGGATGTATTGTTTCTTATCATTTGAGAAATTTAACCATAAGATTGAATTATCAGGACAGTAAATGTGATAATATAGAGTCTTGGACAGTTAGTGCTCATTAAAAATAGTACTGGAAGCAATGATGGTGCTAGTGAAAGTAGGAGTAGTAATATATAATAGTAGTAACTATTCTTTATTATTAATATTGTTATTATTATCTGAGGTGTTATAATTTTAGAGGAAGGTCCAACATAGGATTGATAGATTGTATGTTATTTAGGAATACTTCAATATATTAGATTTATGCATTTTATAAGATTTATGTTTAAACTGTGTAAATGAATAATAAGAACTACTCAGTGAATAGTGTTCTTTCTAGATTAGTTGACTAGAACTTTAAATCAAAGTTAGCATATGAAACACTAAATTAAAAAAATTTGTGTTCTAAACTGTGGAATTACCATTTCAATTAATGTTAAAAAATATTCTGGGTAGATTTAGTGCTGCTGCCATATTGTAAGTTTAAGGCTTTCCCATATTTCGAGGCCTTGACCTATCTTGAATGGTGCTGGGACAAATTCTTTTCCTGGTGCTGTTTGCTATTCCAGCAGCAGGAATAACTGGCTCTGTCCATTATACACTTTGAGTATGTGATCCAAAATGGTGTGTGGGGGTGAATATTGTATATACACAGGGGATACATTAGCTACAGTATGCTAAACTGCTGTAGCAAAGAAGCCCTAGAATTCAATGGCTCAAACAAGGTATGAGTTTATCTTTCTCATGCAGCCATGCTGGGGGGTTTGGAGGTGAGAGAGGTTGGCTTTTGAAGTCAATAGGTGACCAAGTACCACATGATCACTCAGAGATCAATTTCCTTCCATCTTGTTTTTCCATCATCCTCTAGGGCATTTGATGGATGCATGGTCAAAACAGAAACACTGCTTCATCTGGGTTGCTGGTACTGGCAAGGGCAAATGGAGCATATAGGAGGTACACCCACCCTTTAAGGGCACGAAGCCAGGAAATTGCACCCATCGGTTTTGCTCATATTGATGACTCTACCAATCACAGGTGATATTGGCAAATGTCAGCAGCTGGGCAGGCATGGCCTGGAACTTCTGTTACTATGGAAGGAGGGGAGAATAGATTTCGGTGGACCAAACTGCTAGCAGTCTCTTCCTAGACACCAGGCTTCCTTCTTAGCTGTGTGATGGAACACCTTAAGAAAAAGCCGATAAAGGAGATAAACTCAGTCTCATTCTCTGACAATCAATATTTAACTTGACTATCAGAACAGCATCCATTGCATACACTTGTAAGGCTGAGTTTGGCTTTAGAATCAGAAGGGACCCAGATGTCTGTAAATGTTTTCTATGAAGGGCAGAGGTTATTTGTTTATATTCTTCCTAAATTGTAATAAAAGCCACTAGTATAAAAGGGTTGTGACAAATCAAGAAATCTCAGTGGTGGCAGTGCCTGGCTTGGGCTGACATTGTCACTGGCTGCTAAGCGAAATTATAAGAGTATATGCTCCTGCTCCTAGGGACCACTGTGTTCCTAACAGAATCTTTTGATTCTTGGCTATTTAAATTGGGCTTTTATCTCATTTAAAGTATGTTGCCTCTTATCTGTGACATCCGTAGCATTTTCATTAGATGATCTTATTTAGAGACTCTTAGCTTCTGTTCCAATGACCCCTAAAGGAGTCCATAGACAAAATTTAAGGAAGGAAATTTACTTTCCTTACTTTTACTTTCACTTACCTCTAACTGAAATTTAACATTTTCTTTAATTGTGAATATGGGTAACAAGTCACAATAGTATTAGCAATATCTCAGCTCTTGTCATTCTGATAGAAACTGCAACTATGTTTATCTTAGAATAGCACTTCTTGGTACTTTGAAATTATTACAGTTCATAGACCCACTGTTAGAACTAGTTATGTAATATGTTATATTACTATATCACAAAACATTAAAATATTTTGATTACATTTCAATATACTTATTTTCTCTTATAAATATTTCATTTTATTCTTATAAAAATATTATTCTGAGAAAAGGGGCATAGACTTTATCCAAAGGGATGCATGAAACAAACAAACAAAAAAGAAAAATTGAATGAGAATAAATTTAAAGATCAAGAAGTATGTACAACTTAGATTCAGATAGAGACCTCCTTTCTTCTTGCTTGTACAGTATGTAAACTTCTACAAGAGACATTTTAAAAAATAATATAACAGAAAAGCCTAGAGTTGGCAGAATATCAGAATCTTTGTTTTATCACAAAACTCTGACTTTATGACTACCATTTTTTTGAAATTGAAAAATAGAGTGATAGGCAATCGGCAGCTCAAAGTGTTTGGAGGAGCATGCATTGGCTTCAGTTTTGTAGAGGGCATCCTAAAAAATATAGGGTATTAGCACTGACTTTCTGCATGATACTCAAGCTGTTTCCTACTTTAGTTTCGCTACTCTTTGTTCAATGATAAGACATTCCTAAAAATAGGGCAAAGTCCTTATTGATCTCAGAACATGAAGTTTTCCTTGTTTGTTGTAAGATCACGGAAGTCTCATACAGGCAGTTTTAGTGGCAGCTTTGGTGGCCAGCATTTATCACATTGATGGGATTATGGAGGAATAGAATCTAGGCTGTGCACACGCTGGGATGTGACACATCTATCAGTGCTGGCTCACCAATTTGTGGACCGCCATTATGCCATTAGAATAACTATAGAGAATCCATGAATGGAGTGTTAGAGTGTGTGTGTGTGTGTGTGTGTGTGTGTGTTTATGAGGGAGGCTTCCACTATATTAACTGTTTTGTAAGCACTATTTTTGCTACAAGAAAATCACTGAATATATTGCTTTCTTGGTAGAAACTTTCCAGGACTGATACAAAACTTAATTATCTTTTCATTTCACAGTTGATACTGTGACTTGAGATAATCACCTGGAACTTGGACTGTGAATCATAATAGTTATGTCTGGATATCTATTAAATATTGGTGATTAGAACTCTGGTCTTTTAAAACATAAAAATCACTACTGTAAAAAGATGTGCCAGATATTACCTTGGATCCTTTCACAATATTTAGGAGCATATTATAGGTGGCCACATTGTTTTTTAAAAATTATTTTACTTTACCTCAATGGTCCTATAGAGGTTGAGATGTCACATATCAGTGGTAAATCCATTTTTACCTTGCACAAATTTAGTGTGAAGCATAAAATAGAATTCCATATTTCAAAGCCTATACTTTGTTCAACAATACAATAAAATATACTGTAAATGATAAACTCTAAGAAATGAAAGTATCAACAGTTATCTGGCCACTTTCGTTTCAGTCTAGATGGTAGATAGAATGTATTCTAATATCCATTATTATTGCAGAGAATTCCACTGTTTTAGAAGATTTTCATGGAATTGAGATTGTGATATGATTTAAATCAGGAGTTCATAACCCTTTTTGTTCCATGGACCCCTTCACCAGTTAGGTGGAAACCATGGACCCCTTCTCAGAATGTAGCAGCAGACAGTTTTATGACACTCAACTAGCGTCGGGTCTAACAACTACAGTAATTTCGAAGTATGGATGAGCGTAAGCGATTTTTTGAGCTATGCCACAACTGTAATGTGATATGAAATGAATACTACTGTAATTTATTGCATACATTCATAGGTGAAGGAAATGCTAGATTTCAGTTAGAGGTCAGAGGAAATAAAGATAATAAGTTGATTTTTTTCAATTCAAGCCACGGACCTCCTGAAATCTTTCCACAGACCCCTGCTTAAGAACCCCTGATTTAAATTGTGTCTATACATGTTATTGTTTCAACTCATTTAAAAAGAAGGTCTTTTTGACATGGTTTTAGTCAGAAAAGAGCAAATTAAAAATTTAAAAATATACTTCACCTGTGTCTTTTTGGAATTACAACTAAGATCTAACATGTTCGTTGAGTCTCAAACTGTCCTTCAGCAGAGAAACTCACTTATATTGGCAATTATTTTATTTTAAAATATTGCTATTATTATGCTAATTTTATTTAAGGATTAAAATTTCACTGCAGGTGTTAACTGGGAATAATTTGATCTAGTGGAACGTATTTTATCAGCGTTGATTATATAAACTGATTTTTGAAAATACAGCAAACAAAAGAGAAGTTTTGAGGGACATTAAGCATCAACAATTTATGCCTTACTTTCTTCTTTATTGTAATACTCTGTTTTGAACTCAAGATTTTGCTAAAATGCAGCTATTTTCCTTTTTGTCACAGGAGTGTGGGTAGACTAAATAAATTCTCAATTTTGAAGAATGCTGATATTATTTTTGTTTAGAAAACATGTGAGTTAAAAATAGCAAATACTCTCCAGCCACATAAAAGCTAATGTTTCACAGACTCTTCACAAAGTAATTGTATAGGTTTTAAACGTAAAAAATTTAATGGCTAGGATTGAAGTTATGATAGGGAAAAAAGAGTAAACTTCATTTAATGACAAATTGTGTTTTTCCTTATAGCCCTATGATCTCATTTCTGTTAACCATAGGACATAATTGGTAGTCATCATTCACTTTTTACTAGGTTTTCAATAAGAATATGTTTTGCATGATTGTGCAATGCTATTATCCTAAACCAATAAATAAGTTTCAATATGTTACTTACAGTTTGTTTCTACAACTCAAATTGATAAAAAGCAAAAGAAGCACAAGGACATTATGAAATGCACCATCATATAGAACAGCAAATTAAATGTCATATTTTAATATTTATGGTCGCTATACTTTACTTTTGCATATTTAGAAGTTGGAACTTGTTTATTCTTTGATAATTAATTTAGGACTAGATGCAATCTCATTTTTCAATAATATATTGAAACATTTTTCAAAATAAAAAAAGTTGAGATTTTTGCCTCCTAGCATTTATATCACATTTCATTTATGAAGGAAGAAATAGGAGATTGTTGGTTATTTCTTAGAGTGCATTTTCCAGGTAAATGGGAGGTGACACTTTGTTGTTGGTAGTGGTATTTTTGGTGGTGAATGTAGGACTGTGGAGTGAGTTTTCAAAGCTCCCTGGAAAGCACAGGTGGAATTCTGGGGCAGGATGCTTGCTTGTGCCCTTGCATGTATTTAACCTGTAAAGCAGCACATCTCTGCAGTTATCAACCAGATAACAATTGAGTCCTCAGTCTCCTGATTGACAAAGGGCCAAGAAGAACTGCATCATTGGATCACAGGCAGAATTAGGTAAACTTTCACAATACACTCTCATCTCTCTATCCCTCTTCCTCCCCTGACCTGCCTACCCTTTCCTCCACACTCATACCATTTGCCTGAGGAGGCCTATTTGGAAGGGAATTTCATAAACATCAAGACGTAGGTCTGTGGACATTGATAGAGGTTTAGAGTTACCCATTTGTTAAAGATTTCTTAGCATAGGTTTTCGGGCTTCAGTTTTAAAAAATCTTATCTTGGTAGGGGCTTAGTCTTTGTAAATCTCTCACAAATTCAGCCTACTCTGTTTTACCACTACCACGACCACCACGACTACTGCTGCTACTATTCTCTCCATCCTGCAATAGTTCTGTAGTTCCACCTTCTCTCTGTGTAGACATATATGTATCATAGGCAAGAATGGGAACCACCTAAACGAGAGCGACGGTTTCTCCCTCCCTGGGGACCAGACTCCTGACCAGATGAAAAGTAAGATCCATCCTACAGTCAGATCCATCATGAGTTAGGTATTTCTGTTTTATAGAATATATAGTTCTGGTTCTCAGTTTTGATCTTTTAGGGGAAGGAATTCACTTAAGAATAGCAGAAGAAAAATTAAATGAATAAAATGCTCATGAAATTTAGATTTCTGGTAAAATTAAACATATACATTCAATTACAGAGTCATTTGAAAATTTACCTTTTTGAGTTATGTTTTATCTACTGGTTATTTTTTATTAGGGAGTTTTATTGCTCAGTATTTTAAAGAGGTCAGTTTTTTTCTCATGTTATCTTTAAATTCTTTAGGGCTTAATTTACTGTATTCTCTCTGTATGTGCCAATTTTTTCTTTATTGGTACTAACCTCATTGCTGGACCTCATCTCTTTGAACATCTCTTGTGTGTATTTAAGAGGAAGCTTGTAGAGTCTCTCTAATGAGTATCTTAACAACTAGTTTTGCTATTACTAGCAGGGCCAATTGCACTTAGTAAAAAGGCTAATAATTTTCCAATTTTCCTTTTTAAAATCGTGCTACTGCTGTTTCTGTTAGCTGTTACTCATCTCATTCTCCTGTTTTAAAAAATGTACCTGCAATGCCTTTGCTCTAATTATTTCTGTTTTCAAATTTTGTCTTGTTTTCTGACTTTATTACTGGTGAGATGAGTTATTTCTATTCCTCTCACTGGGCAGTCATATTTGGATTTACAGGTAGAGCCTCCAGAGAAAGAGAGGGCCTTAGGAAGCAAAGCAAAACATTTCTTGCTGGTACTTGAGTTTTCTAGTGTAAGAATCTTTTGAAAATGGTTTAAATCAAAAGCTGAGATGGCAAAGTTCCTTACCTGCACATCACCCATTACAGACTATGCATGGAAATATCTAAAAAATGAGAAACATTATTTTTTCAAAATGCAAGCCATTTTCTACCAGCAGTTAACGCAACAGACTAAGAGTCATCTGGTTTTGTTGCATTTGTTTCATTTATTTGCCCAGTATTGATTCCACTTTCCTGTGGTTACAGCATTCTGAGTTCCTTTGGGATCTTTCTCACATGCATTGCTTATAGCATGGGTGAGACTGCAATCAAGGAGCCCAGTGTCTCCTTGTGGCCATTGTGGAGATGCAGCTGACCCAGTGCTCTTTAAACTGGTGAGCAAAAGGCGACAGGTTCCCACTAAAGGGCTTCTCTCCCCAGGGCCATGGTCTCAGGGGATCTTGGCAGTCTCTTCTTCCAAATCTGTGCTCCTCTTTTGTCTGTCCTTTGTTGGAGAGCCCTTGCTTCAGATTTGGTCGCTGCCCTCTGCTTGCTTCCTGCAATTGACTTTTCACAGTGTTCCTTGTAAGCCAGCTCTTGTTCGGGATAGGACTTCAGTTCCCCTTTGCTCTCTGCACCACAGCTGAAAGTCAATTTTAACTGCTAGCACATTGACCAGGCTAGACCACCCCAAGTCTCCTGCTCAAGATGGTGGTTAGCACAGGTTATATTTGAAAAAGGTAGTAGTTAGCTATATACTACTTTCCAAGGTGCATATTCTATGCCTTGGAAATGCTTCACTCTATGGAATGATTTGCATAGGTTGAATCAACTTTTTCTTGTTTTAAAATTCTCTCTGGACATGTGCTTCTCCTCTGGCATTATGGGCTCTGAAGTAAGGATCAGAGGGTTCACACAGACCTGGGGAATGTGGCTTAGTGAGTTCTTCTATCCATATCGGACGGAGAGTCCCCTGATCCCAGTTTCTCTTCTTGTCTTATTCTTTCGTGGCTGTACTGTCCCTACATTATTAATCAAAGGTTGCTCAAGTACCAACCTTAGGTTCAACACAACCTGACACTTATTAAATGTACTTCAAAGAAAGATATTTTCTTTGCTTTATTGGTCTACCCTTAATTCTTTGCACAATATCAAAGGTAACTTAATCATATCTCAATCAACAGCTATGCCTTTGATTTTCTAATTCATTTTATGTTTTAATTTTCCTTTGTATTAAAAGGATATTTTTGGTGAATCCATCTACCCACTTTTTTGAAAGACTACATGTGGCAGCCTAATTGTTTCCTTCTGATCTGCCCAGCATTTCTCTGGGGAACCCTCTACCTTTCTCAGCCCCTGTGGTTCTGCTCAGGTTGACATCACTCTCAGCATTTGGTATGAGCAAGTAACCCAGAGTTGGCTCCTCAGGACATCAGATTTCCATTAGCCACAGTTATTAGTTGAAGGATGGCACATGACAAAAGACAGGCAAATCAGTGCAAATCTGAGGAATTTGGTTTGAGTTTCTAGGGAAAGAGGCACACTCTTTCCATTGATATTGGTAAGCTGCTGGACTATAGCCTGAAGCTTCTGGTCATCATCTTTGCCATATCATGGTGGGGGCGGGGGAACTACAAATAAAGTTCATGGAGAGAAGAACAGAGATGAAAGACCCTAACAAAGAGGAAACTTGAGGACATAGTTTGAGGCCCTGGATTCAGCCATGCCTGAAGCCATATTCACTCCCACTCCCCCATCCCCTGCTTTGCAGGCCTATATTTTGCTTAAGCCAGTAGAAAAGAAAAAAGTATCATTCCTTTTCTTGAGAAACCATTTAAGAAATAGGTATTGTTTGTACCAAAGAAAATACCTTTTTTTGCTCTCAATTTTTGAAATGATTGTCTATACTGTTTTAATTCAATGGGAAGTCACTAAATCTTCTCTATATAGTCTTTAGCATTAGTTTTTGAAATATATGAAATAGAAAAATATCATAACTGAGAACTGCCACCCTGCTCAACATTATTTTTGTATCTTTCCTGTCAGATTCCCACCCGTGTATGAGATCTTCCTGACTGTAGCACAGTTTCCATCCTCTAATAATAAAGAGAAGAAATTTAGAACCAAAGAATGTTCCATGTCTGTCAGAAGTTCATAAGACCTTGCACTTCTGGTGTTTTAGTCTATGGTTGTACATTTATTACTAATGTGAGGATATGAGCATTCAGCACAGGAATCTTAATATGCACGGGAATCCATGCATATTCTGGGTATGTTTACTTATATAATTTTAGGAATGTGGTAAAAGTTATCTGCCCAAATGTATATCTCTCTTGACAACTCTGCCTCCGCATCTATTCCAACAAGAGAGGGTCATTCCCATGGATTGTAACACTCAGTCTTGTGCGGTGTCTTAGGAAACCTGCAGGCACCAGCTGCCTAATAAATGAATACACTAATTAGCCGTCAATATCCTGGTTTAGTTTAGTACCTAGGATTATTTATGTGTCAGTGTAAAAAGGAAAGAGCATGATTTGGAGGGAGGTAAGTGAGAGACAGAGGGTCACTTCTGTTTCATTGAGTTCAGGATAGAAAGTCTTGAGAGAAAGCTGTGGGGAAGTAGAACAGAAGGATTTAGATGACTTGCTTTAAATTCCTGAGCTTATCTGCCACATACCCATTGTATGACCTTGGGGATGCAGTTAATGCCTGTGAACCTTAGTTTCCTAATTAATAAAATGCAAATAACCATATGTTCCCTAAAGTTGTGTTGTGAAAATTAAATAAGGTCAAAGCATGTGCCTATACCTGGAATGTGTAAGCATTTGAGGGATTATTGGAAGAAAAGGAAAGCACAAAAAAGGGGCTCTTCAAGGGTTATGGAACTACTTAAACCAAGATTTAAATCTATCACCTACTAGCTGAGTGATCTTGAATTTTGTTCCTCAGTTTCTACATTTGACTAGTGAAAAACTAGCTATGAGTGATATGCATAAAATCCCTGAAAAGTGGTAAAAATGGGAAGTGTGGTATTGTATATATGCTACCACAATGAAAATTAAATATAATAATTAGGCACCAGACAGTATCTGATTCAAGGTAGGATACCCTCTAAAGTTAGATTAACTTGAATTTCATTGGAAAGCCAGAGCACAAGTTGCTTTTTTTTCATCTGAATGAAACTTTTAAACGAGTCTTCCAATAATATTCTTTAAGTGAAATCATGTAGGAAGTAATCAACTCAGTGTCTGTGCCTATGACCCCCTGACATTAGTAGATATACACTCAAATCTACAAAATTTAATTTATTTGGTTGCCATGCAACCTGCCTAACACAGGCTCTAGTCCTGTACAAGTTTTCCATTTCAGGCTTTGATGCCCTTGTTTTTGTCTAATCTGTTGAAATGTAATGGTAAGACATACCAAACAGAGTAATTAAGAAAAAAAAAAAATTATTTAACTTCTATTTAAGGTGGCTCCTAGTTGACACATAAATTTGTAAATTGGTTTGGAATAGCACATCTGTACATAAAACCAATATTAGCCATAGGGATTAGGTCTCCAGGTCAGCTGGAAGATAAGAAAAAATCAATACAACATAAAGAGATTGAGAAGTGATGAGTTTTTCTTTGTTATTTGTTTATTATTATTACTGGAATAATGAAAATGCTCTAGAAGTGATTAAAGTGTTGAATGCATAACTATATGGTTGCACACTTTGTGTGGATTTATGTTTTATTAATATGTATCAATAAAACTGATTCATTAAAAAAAAAAAAAAATCAATACAACCCACAAAATCCTTGAGCTGTGGGATTAGTAGAACTGGCCTGAGGTCTACATTCTGGAGAGGAGACTATGACCCTTGGGGGACAAGATCAGTCAAGGGAAAATTTTAAAACAGTTGAAGTTTGCATTTAGCCTCTTTGCATTTTCCATTCAGCATTTCTCAACCACTGCTTAATCTTTCTTTTCCCAGGCTTCAAATACTGCCTTTTAAAAAAATACTCCATATAGTCCTGCCAGGTCTGCCTCCTCTCCCAATCTCTCCCCTAAAGCCCTCATGCTCTAAAATGAACCTCTCTCCCTTAATTTCCAATTCAAATTCTTGTTTGCTCAGTGATGCTATTCCCAACTGGGGAGAAGTCAGATGATGGAATTAATTCGTGGCAAACAGAATTATCCCTGGTTTCATCAGTTAACCGTTCTTTACTTCTGTGGAGGACAATTATTCACGCAAATTAACACAACATCCAGTTGCTGGAATTTTAAGAAGTGTAACAGATAACGTAAAAAAAAAAAAAAAAAAGAAAAAGAAAATGTCTGTGTGTGAGGGCTGCTGACTTAGGTTGTTTAGGCTCAGATTTGGGGATCCTGGGGTTTTGTGAGTGGGGAATGAAATCAGCCTCTGTTCTCCTGGCCAATCCTTGCACTTAGGCACTCAGTGGCTTCAGCTTGAGGGAGATACCTTCATAGTATGTATGAAGGTGAGTCAAAGGCTGGCGGTGGCCCCAGGTGTGGGCAAGCTAATTGGGTGAGCAAAGTCTGTAAAGAGGCCAACCCTGTATTGGAGATCATGGCCTGGAGCTAGGAAACAACAACAAAACAATTTTTGTTTTATCCAACAGGTTTTTTCTTTAGCTTCTGAATTTATAAAATCTTTAAATGCTCCAATTGCCCCCTTTTAGAATGGATTCTCAGCAGAGAAGCAGTAATGGAAAGCATGTTGAGGATCATGTGTAAATCTGTCATGGTTTTGAGCCCATCAGAGCTGAGGGAAGGTTATTTTGGGGTGACACCCTGCATCCCCGTGAGCGGCCACATTGCACACCATTTTCTGCTGGTTGCTGTTGCTTGACATAAATCCCAAACTCCTTGCACAAGTTTACCTGATTAATTAAAAGCAACACTACATTTATCTCTTCTACCTTGTCTACCTCCTCCCTCTCTCTGCCAATCCCTCCATCTCCTCTCTAACCACTGTGACCTTCTCATTCTTTCCAAAGCCAGGATTTCACCTCCACAGTCTGAGCTTTTGTATCCTGCTCC
Organism: Tolypeutes matacus; assembly: GCA_026826555.1. Lineage (NCBI taxonomy): Eukaryota > Metazoa > Chordata > Mammalia > Cingulata > Chlamyphoridae > Tolypeutes > Tolypeutes matacus. The sequence continues at coordinate 2,293,309 of JAKSZT010053806.1, read as the reverse complement.
CTTTATTGGGATCCCTTTCCCACATCACTTCATCTGACTAAATCCTATTTATTCCAGAGTAAATGTCACTTCTGGTAAATCTTCTATGAGCTTCACCTGTTAAGTCCACTTAGCTAAGACTGGGTTAGGAGTTTCCAGGAGGTGTGTTTAAAGCGTTATTACTTTTCATGGTAATCACTTGTTTTCCTTGAAAGGCTGTAGGCTCTCCAAGGAAGGGGTGCTCTCTATCTGGCACAAGCCTCTATCCCCAGCACCTGGCACACTGGAGATGCTCAATGAATATTTATTTAATGGATATTCTTGTCTTAAAAGTGCCTTTAGATCTACAGGCCTGTGCAGGAGCCAAATTACCATCTGGATTTGAGGCAATGTACCTTGTGAAGATTGAAAAATGCTCTGATATGATTTCTTCAGTAAAGAGGATGCTGTACATACTTCAATCAGTCAGTAAGTCTGTACCTCCGGTATCATTTAATATAAACAACATGCGAAAGAGCAAAAGAGGAATTAAGGCTGAGGAGGGGAGGGGTGAGTAGCAGTTAATTTGGTGAGGAAAAGGAAAAGATGGGTAAGTGGCCTGGTAAGGCTTCCTGAGGGTGGTGGGCCTGGTGGTGTGGACAATATGCCCCAGGGCATTGGCATTTGCAATCCAGCCACATCACTTGGCAGGGAGCTATGACCAAGGCCCTGGTCTCTCCTCTCTCATTCACTCTTTTCTTTCTCTCCTCTGCCCGCAATATACCTGGAAATAGCAAAATTGCATCTACCCAAAAATCAGAAAACCAGCCTGAACCATTCAAAGCAAAATATGAATGCATGTATCCTGGCAGGAAGCCAACAATTACAATGAGAATATTTATAAAATAGAAAGGAATCTGTATATATCTGGATGTCTGTCTACATTTTAATCCATATTCTTCTTCCCACCATATAGGGAGGCCAGCATCATAGCATTAAATGTTTTGCCTCTATAATTCCATAAATGTGACATTTAGAAAACAAAGTCATTCTATTTAGTTCATTTGTTTCCTTACCCTGAGAAGAGAGGAAATTGCCTGTATAGCTACTTTGGATTTTAAAGAACTGAAGTTCCTACAAGTTTCAAGGAGAGACATTGAGATTTCACCTTAAACCTAAGACTTATCTCTCCTTAGAAGAGGACTAGAAATTCTCCAGGCACTGGAAGGGAGGTTTTTTTGTATTCTAGCATTGGCTATTTACCCACATCTGTAACTCAGATCAAGATCATGTACATCTCTGGTGGTTGCCTCCCATGGGGTTTTGTACAGGGCAGTTACATGGAAATTCTACTCTTACCCATGGGTGCTCTCATACCAGCATTCCTTTCTTGGGACTTCAAGACAAAGAAAATTTTTTTTCTCAATGCATAAACACCACCTGGCAGAGGGAATAGAATGAAAACAGCATTAACTGTTTAAAATTGGACCAATTTTAAAGCAAAGCTATTTTAAAACAAAGAAACAGAGAAGTTAAAAGGAAATGAATCCTGCATTTGCTGTTTGGGAAGCACTTACTGGGTAATTGCTGGGCTCAGAGTGGTTTGAAGTAGGAAATGGGATGCAGATTTAATGAGATCCAGCCTAAAACACTGTTTGCAGAAGCCCAGAATGGCAGTAGTTAGGCTTATTTTCATACCTTCTGAAAGTTCCTGTATGGCCCTGCAATAAGACTGAAATTATTTCTCAGTTCATTAGTATGAGATGCACCTCCATCCCATAAAAATGCCTTCCAGGGACAACAATTTGTGAGAGTACAGAGGCAAATCAATGGCTAATAGTGCCCGATGCCCTCCCAGGAATAGAGGCCAATGTGTGTCCAAACAAAAAGTTCTAACACACATACACATACACACACACAAAGAAAAAGGCTGTGAGGATCTTGAGTGGGACATTTTGATAAGGAAAGTGCTGGGACCCTAACCCCCCTCAGCAGAAACCCACAGTTTTAGGAAAACAAACTCCCCTCTGTCCCTTTTCTCCCCTCCTCCCCTTTTCTCCATGGAATCCTCCTTGTTAGGAAGATAAGCACTCCCCTGCCCCTTTTCAACTGGAATTTACAACTCTAAACAGATAATGACTCTTTTCCTCCCTAATAGCCCTGTGCTTTAGGAAGATAAGCTAACCTGCTCTTTTTGCTTTTGTAATCCTGCCTGCCCACTTGCTTAGGAATTTGCCTGCTTAGAGTTCCTACATAACCTTATGAAAATCCTGACATGGGGTTCAGAATTTGGAGACCCAATTCTCCTCTGGGCCTATGCGTAATAAAACTTCATTCATCTGTCCCCTCATGGTACCGCTTGGATTTCATTCCATCAGTTACAACATTTGGTTCCCTGACTGGGAAAACCCAATGGAGCAGGTCCATTGTGCCTCCGGCTTGGGGCTGACGGGCGTGACCAACTGTGATCTCCAAGGGAACGAGGTGGGTACCACCTGTCCTCTTGATGGGACCTCCTTCTGAGGCCGTCCCCGCAGGCCGTGTCCCTACACCCCAGCCTGACTCAGTGGGGAGGTGGACTGAACAGTGCCAGAAGACTCTGGAAAGGTAAGGCCCTGGGTTCCAAGTCCTCAGTCAGGCCCATCTCCGGACGGAAGAGGAAACTGATCACCTCATGAAATCTCGAGAACTAAGATTCCAGAATAGGGCAATCCCTGTGGGAGGGACTGCATAACCTCTGAGTGATTGTGTGAGTTAGTAAGGACGGCAGAGGCTTGTGTCTGTCATACCAGTCTGTGACTCCACTGCGTATGCTACGGAGCCTGTGTGGGCCCTAACTTGTTTTCCGTGGCTATGTCATATGGCATAACAGCTCACCCGAACTTTGCCCGGGTGCCTTAGCTAAGACGAGCCAAAGTTCTCGCGAGACACATGTACAACTTCAGCCACTGTAATATTTGACGCTTGCAGGGCAATCCAAGATCACACTCCTTACACTGCTTATTGCCCTGTATCCCCATGTCCCCATACCTGCCCCCAGGAGAGGGTGTAGAGTTCACAACTATGGGAGTTATGACAAATACCTCTGCCGAGACCCCCAAAAGAGCGGAGGATTCTGCTGCTCTTGGAACTTACTGGTAGGTGCCTCTGCCCACTGACTTCTCCATATCTCCTACAGAAAATCCCCAGCCTGACAGGATGTGGCATAGAAACCTGTGACCCTGTAAAACTCACTTTATTAAACATAACTACTGGATCAGAAAATACCTTTTTAAGGCCCAAACAGGACTAAAACTAGGACTCAGAATATGAGACCCAGCGGGGCCGGACCAAGGGGACCTCATACCGGTCCAACTAATCCCGGTAACCGCCCCCCCCAGAGAAAACCCTGATAAAAAATATCAGTAAAGCTGCCCAGACACTAAAAGTCAAAGTTAGAAGAGCCCCCTGCAACGTCCTTTTGAACCAGGTTTGAAATTTCCACCAACTCCAAAATGAATCTTGGCCTGACATAGCTGCCTCCTGCTGGCTATGCACTTCCTCCAGTCTAACCATCTTCCCTGTACCTGTCCCATGGTACGTAACCCTCCTGACTCATGACAGCTCTGCGGCAGGAACCAGGCCCCTCCCAGTCCACATAACCGAACCCCTAGGAGAACTGGCTAACTGTAAAAACATAACTACCAGGTCTCTTTCAACCATCCTCCCTCTTGGAAAGGCCAACTGTGACACCACCCACCCACTCAATGAGCCTGACTGATGTGCCGCAAATGCCACCATCTGGGTCTGTGGCACCAACGCCTACCGGTGCCTACACCAGGATGGCCAGGGCATCTGCTACCTGGCTTGGCCAGTACCTTCATTTTCAGTGTATGGAGATGAATTGCCTGGAGAGCTCTCCCAAGCCAAAAAAGCAATACAGGCAATTCTGATACTCTTAGGACTAGAAGTAGTTGGGAGCGCAGCAGTAGCAGAGGCCTCACTCGCCGTTGGTCAGGAGGGCTTACAAGCACTAGCACAGGAAACATCAAATGACCTCAAAGAAATATTGGGGGCTTTCAATGGGTTGCAAGACCAGATAGACCCGTTGGCAGAAGTGGTTTTACAAAAAAGGCAAGGATTAGATTTGCTCACTGCAAGTTCAGGGGGGATCTGCCAGGCCCTGGGGGAAGAATGCTGTTTCTATGAAAACTCCTCAGGAATAGTTAGGGACAAAGTGGCCCTACTAAAAGAATGAGCCAAAGACCGTTTAAACCATGTATACCGGCATCTGCCAATGGGACCTACTTCCAGTATCTCCTCTCCTGGATTTTGCCATTTATGCCAGTAATAGCCTCAGTCTTCTTCCTCTTAATTTTTGGGCCATGCATTCTATGGTACCTAACACAATACATCACTTCCTGCTTAAACACCTTAAAACACCAAGTGATGCCTCATGTTAAATATCAGCCTTGGGGACTATAGAAGAATTCCCATGATAGCAAGTGATGCCTCATAAAGAATTATAAGGGCATCCAAAGGGGTGAATGATAAGGGATGTGCTGGGACCCTAAACCCCCTCAGCAAAAACCCACAGCTTTAGGAAAACAAACTCCCCTCAGTCCCTTTTCTCTGCTCCTCCCCTTTTCTCCATGGAATCCACATCATTAGGAAGATAAACACTCCCCACCTACCCCTTTTCAACTGAAATTAACAACTCTAAACAGATAATGACTCTTTCCTCCCTAATAGACCTGTGCTTTAGGAAGATAAGCTAACCTGCTCTTTTTGCTTTTGTAACCCTGCCTACTTGCTTGCTTAGGAATTTGCCTGCTTAGAGTTCTGCTTAGAGTTCCTATATAACCTTATGAAAATCCTGACACAGGGCTCAGAATTTGGAGACTGAATTCTCCTCTGGGCCTGCACGTAATAAAACTTCATTCATCCGTCTCCTCAGAGGGTTTCATTCTGTCTGCCACAACAATTTAAAAACTTGCATCTCCATTTTTGTTAACCTGCTGTCTCCACCACTCTTTTTGTAGAAAAAACTTTATTGCTGATCCTAACATTGTGAGAAAACCTTCCTTTTCTCAAGGGTACCTTGTATCTTACTCTTTTTCTACCCTCAATTCCAAAAAAAAGTAGTAGGTGGATAGTTAATGTTGATGAATAAGTTGTATCTATGGAGATGGAGGGACAGGGACACTCAGCAAGAAATATGGTTTTGAAAGTTGAAGATATCCTTTACATAACTTTAACTTTTGTCCTATTATGTACTGCATCATCTCGCAGTACATTATGAATCTATATATTTTTATAAATTCTGTAATTCTGTTGTAACTAGCACAATTATACTACATGGGTTTTTATTTTTACACTTTTTTTTTTTTTACTGAAAATGTTAATTAAATTAATGTCACCACTTAACATAGATGAAAATTTTGATTACTCTATTTTCACACATGTTTACTTTTAATAGGCCAGCATCCACACACACAAAGATGAACTTCGGGAGAATCCTATGAAGGCAACTAAAAGAGCTCTTTGAAAGTGTTTCAGAAGACCTTACCAAAAGCAAAGTTGAGAATAAAAGTTCCTTTTAGAATCCAATATAAAATCTATAGTATTAACTCAGGTGTGGGGATCAGGGCACCCTGCCCCCAAGTCCTCAGCACGTAGCTACCTGAACGACCTAGACATAAGTTAAAGGTTAACAACCCTCTATGTAAATGGTTATCCTAAACCATCTTCCCAAAGCAGTAAACATCCTTGGTAAACATCCTTCCTACAGTGAAAACATCACCAGACCCCACCCTAGCAGAAACTCTGTTCTCATACCCTACAGAATGTCCTTGTTCTGGAACCCCTTATATATCACCCCTCATTTTCTCATCTTTTTGCGGAGTGCTAACTTCATTCATTCGTTGACTGGCCACCATGAAATATGTCTCTCCTGTCCATAAGCCCCCTAAAGCTTATGTTTGATTTTTTGCCTGGTGTGTTTTTCGGTCTTGCAGGCTCACCAACTCATGCTCTTCTGTAGTTGGGTTGTAACAATTGGCAAGCTACGAGCCAGGAGACCAAAGGACCCTGGCAGTAGCAGGCATGAGCTTAGGGAAAGGAGAATCTGTGGGGGAAATCCTGGGTTGGCTTGTAACGTCCATGTGGGGAGGGATGGCTGCCTTCCAAGACAAGTGGGGAATGCCGAGAGAATATGGGGACAACCTAAAAACTCTGGAAGGCATGCTGGCTGTGCTCCAGCAGATAGCAGATCAGCTGCACTTAAATAAGGAAAAGGGAGACTGCCAGACAGTGGCAGTTATAGTATGGCCCCTGTCAGGAGACTTGTGGGTGGCTACCGAGGCAAAGGAAGTGGCAAAGGCCTCTATGAGCCACTTAGAAGGAAAGTTTAAGTTAGAAAGGAATAAGTCCTAGCCCAGGCAGAGATGAAAGATTCCTTAACCGACCACCTGCACCGAGTTGATGATCAGTTATATTGCAAAACTGCAAATAGGAAGAGTTTAATGGGATGTTATTTTGACAATGTTTTAAGTTTTATTCACATTTTATTTTGATAAGAATTTTTATCAAGGTGTTAAAAAGAACTTTCAGTTTTGAATCAATAGCTTACTCCTAAACTTCCAAATTGTACTCCTGAAGAGTAAACCAGAATATGTTAAATGTCTCTCTGTCTAAACTGATAAATTAGTGCTTAACTGCATTTATACTGCTCAAGTATTCCTAACTGGTTGCTGGTTACTAATGAAAGTGTTTCCAGGAACGAGCTTGCATATTACAGTCAACACTGATAGCAGAGGAGATCTTAAAAGCAGTAAAAATCATATATGTGAAATGATGGAGAGTGTGAACACAGTCATACCAAAGGAGTGAGATTTATGAGTCAAATTACTGAGTTTTATGTTTCACTTGGTGTGTCTTAACTCTTTGTGTTTGTCTGTAGGTTCGGTGAATATTTTCATGCTTTTGGATGGTAATATTAAATTAACAAATGAAAATTCTTTAAAAAAGCTCTATCCAAATTGCTAAAAATTAAATAAGTGCTTATATTGATAAAATGAATACTCCTGAAGCTCAAATTGAAGAAACCAAACAGGATAAAAAGTCACATAAAATCTGAATAAAGAAATTATTTAAAGGAAAGAAACAAAAAAGTTTATTCTGAATTCTCCCATGATCTTTCTATAGCCTATCATGCCCCCAGGGTCTTCTCCTAAACTTGACTGAATTCCAGTGACACATTAAAACCAGTTGAGGAAACTAAGGGGATGGGCTGGGTGTGGAAATATAGGGGAGATGTAAGTTTAGCCTAGAATTCTGTCTACTAGGCCTGGAAATTAAAATGATAGGGACAGAGGGGATATTACAGAATAAACCTTGTTTTGTATAGTCTATCCTGTAATTCCCCAATTAAATTTTATCAGCTTTTGAGATGTCAGTAATAATCCAATGGCCAAATTTCAGTAAAGTAAAAAATCCTTGAAAGCTATGGAAAGATTTTTCTAAATTATGATTAAAACATATTCAGAAATTATCATATATTCCAGAACCAGGCAGTCAGTAAGTTTTTAAGGTTATTCATAATTTTAGAATTTTATTAAAGAAAAGTTTTAGTCTCCTGTGGAGGAAGGAAGAAAAAAGGACATCTCTTGCATAAACCATAATTGTTCCAATTTTATTCAGCTTGGGTAATCTCATATTATTTATGATACTAATAAAATAAGTATTAATTCTGTTAAGTTGTTAAGATGATAAAAATTGTAAGTTTTTGGCTAATGTAATTATTACAAACCTCTTTTAAAAAATGTTATGGCCTAAATTGAAATTAATAGTTTGGTTTTTTTCTTCTTCACAGAACAGAATAAGGGATATGAGACTTAAATGGATATAGAAAGAAGTAAAAGTTTTGTAGAAGTGAATTCATAGTCAACGCTGACTAAAATTTGATGTTTGGTTAAGGGAATGTGTTTTGTCCTAAGATAAGATGGCTGGTTTTCATAAAATCAGGGTGGTAATGTGTAAGACAAGGTTTGAATGAATATAGAAAGTTGTAGAAGATATTGTAAAACCTGAACTGATATGGATAACAAAAAGAGACTTCATAACAGGGAAACCTGTCAGAGGCCACCTCAATCTGCATATTAAAGTGGTAGTGGGGGCAGATAATCTTGATTCCATGGAAATCTTGGGTTTTCATAAAATTATGGAGAAAGTAGTTTTTCCTAAACTGCTAAAGTAAAATACCTGTTAATTAATGTAATCATGGTAGAGGTGTGGAAGTGAAAAGTAAAGTACTAAAAATAGGTAAGTCCATTTGACATGTAAAAATTAAAAGATTGATTTCAATATCACCAAACTCTCTTTTGTATTCAAACTAGGCCCCAATACTCTGTGTGGTACTTCTCCATTTGAGTTATTGGTTAGGTTGGTCACTGACCCCTAAAACAATAAAGTTATCTGTCATATCTCTGGTTATGCTCCTGAAGTGGATGGAGAGTTTGTTGCAGTTTCAGACTCCTGCTGCAGCCAGTGATGGCTCAATATGGCCAGATTTACAATGGACATTGCCTCCAGACTGGTTCTGTTTCATAGTGCCAAAGGGTGCTGTGCCTCAGGCTGGTGAAACACTGGAGCTTCCCACCAAGGGCCAGTGGTGCCGTAGCTTGCTGGCTGTGTGAGGGTCATACCAAGTGGAGCAATAATTACCAGGGTAATGTGAGTAGAACCAAAACAGACACAATTGACAATCTGGCCTGCTCCCCTGGAGAGAAAACATGTATGGTATTGCAAACCTGGAGCTTGGATCTATTAACTGCAACTCAAAGAGGAACTTGTGCCTTGATTAGCACATTGACTAGTATTAAGTGGTGTATCTATATACCTGATGAATATGATAATATCTCTTCTATTCCAGATCATATGCAGAGGGATATTGAACATGTTAAAAGTCTTGATAAACTTAATTCATTTTCTAAGTAATTAATGAAAGTGCCTATAAGTCAAAAGAATGGCTCTCTTAAGTACTGTCTTTATTTTGCTTGCCACATGCTTATCTTGTTGTTGACTATGTTGTCTCTGAGAGTTTATGTCTAGGACAGTGCCTCTCCACATACCTCTCCTAGCTGTCCTAGGCATAACCACTGCTGTGGGAACTGGGGGTGGCTGTTTCCTTGACAGCATTTGAAACTTACAAGATCAAGCACATCAGCTTTGGGAGGATGTAGCCTCAGGAGGCACCTGGTGTTTTTCATTCCCATGGTCCAGTACCTCATGGCTGGTCCCCTTTTTGGGGCCACTTACCACAATTTTCTTTATCATTTTAGTAAGACCATGTGTCTTCAAAATTCTAACTTTATTTCTTCCAGAATCAATGCTTTCCAGAACAAGGTTTTAGTCATGTGGGGATTTCATCCATTTCCAATCAAGGTGCCAGATCTGCCTTCCCGCAACCTCACTAGAATAGCCAGAGTTTCACACCTGTTCAGGCAGGTTCTACTGTCCCTAACCAGCAGGAAGCAGCTACAAGAGAATGACCACCGCCCTTCAGCTCCCTGTTAAGAGTAAGGGTGTAAACTCTCTGAGGGGGAAGTTGAGGCAGGTTAATATAGGAACCAGGGAAGGTGGCTGGTCAGAATAAAGCCCACCAAAGACCCTGGTCATAAGGTCCAGTTTGAAAGTCCTGGAGTACTTTGTTATCTATTGACATGTTTGGAACAAGACCTTCTCATTTAAGATTGAGATTCAGCTGTCATCTTTCTATGAGACTCGTAAGTATATTTTTTTCCCTTGTAAGGGAACAGGTGAATAAGCCCAGGCCTTTATTAGGATATGATGTATATAATAGTTTAGGATGGTAAACAGCTGTGTCTGTCACCATAGAGTGCATCTCCCCTGTCTGCATGGAACGACAAGAAGGAATATGTGATGTGGGGTGGTTACCTTCTGAGTTGTATAATTTTACTATCAAGACTAGATATAGAGTAAAGCGTGCCCCCTGGTGGTTCTATTCATTGGCCATTTTTTTGTGTGCAGGTGGTGCTGCAATTATCACTGAAAAACACATAATGGCTTTAGCTGTTGTCTTTCATGCTGTTGCTGTGGAATGTGGATGAAATTCTTGTCCTATGGTCAACATAGGCCACTACATGGGGGTGGATTGTGGGGACCCAGGTCCCCCTAAGTCCTCAGCATGTAGCAGCCTGCATAACTTAGACATAAGTTAAAGGTTAACAACCCTCCCCAGAGGGGAGAGAATGCATAGATGGTACCATAAACTATAATCTTCCCAAAGCACTAAACGTCCTTGGTAAACGTCCTTCCTACCAGCATAGGGGAAACATCAACACACCCCATGTGTATGCTTCATGTGACCTGAGCTGGAACTCTGTTCTCAGACCCTATGGAATGTCCTTGTTCTGAAACCCCTTATAACACCCCTCATTTTCTCATCTCTTTGTGGTGAACTAACTTCATTCATTCTTTGACCAGCTGCCATCAAAGAATCTCCTGTTTGTTTAAGTCCCAATAAAGCTTATGTCTGATCCTCTGCCAGGTCTGCCGGGTCTGTTCTTTGGTCTCGTGTCCACACCAACTCATGCCCTTCAGGAGTTATTGAAGTACGAAGGACTTCGGAGATGATTTAACCAGACCCAGGAGAGCCAGTTAGTTCTTAGGAACCTTTATTCTAACGGCTGGGCACTCAGACCTGAACACAGGTGTGAGGCCCCGAGAAACCAAAGTACAAGGCTTTTATAGTATTCTGGATAGTTTAGGAGTTTGAAAGAAAGAAATGTTCAGTTCTATAACTCTTAATTTGGTTTGGCACAGCAAGCAAGCACACTTAGTACAGAAGCAAATTTTTGCAGTTAGCTGGTTTTAGTTCTTAGCAGGGTGGGGTAGCCTGCTTTTCTGGCTTTTTGCAGGTGGGCGCCTTCAGGTGAGGCACCGACCCATTGTTCTGTGGTTAATATGTACAGCTTAAAATTTTCCAGTGTAGACTTGAAGTTATCCATTACATTATGTTGGAATATCAGGTCAGATTCCATTTTATTTTAGAGAAACCCAGGACCTATGAAATCTGAATAGAGAAATGCCATCTCAATATAAGATATATCCTTGCATAAGGCTGGCTATGTTCTTTGGCAAATTCAGTTGACTTTGCTAATTTAAAAGATTGATTTAAAAAATCATGAGCCAATGTGTTTCATTAGCAGTCTACTGTCTATTAAGAATTCTTTGGTGCTCTCTGGAGTAAAATTGTAAATGTGAGCAAAGGCAGTTATAAATTGAGAATGAACACTCCTTCAGAATGAGAGCGTTACCCTTGAGCAAAGTGAGGTTAACAGCCAATTTTCCTGTTGCCAAACTATTGGGTAAATGAAAAAGTAAGGTACACATGTAATTGACTAATTAATGGGAAGTTTTGCTGGCTCTATAATTAAAAATATATATATGTATAAAGATGTACTTACTTCCCTATTTGCACTCATACTTATTATTTATGATTTTAGTGTGTATTTTTGTGTTCTTTTTGCCATTTTCTAACTTTGTCTTAGAGAAACAGTTTGTCTTACTTGTTCCAAAAAGGATTGAAAGTGGTTTTATAATCAAAGGTTAGGAATTAACAAATAATTATGATTACTAAAGTATTATATGGATGCCTTTAAAATTAGCCAAAAGAGTTAATATCTGAAATTATTGAAACTATCTAGACTGACTTTACCCTTTGTATGTGGCCATTTCCGACTAAAACCTTCCATTGTAATGATTTTTCCAGGCTGCTCTTACTCTTGTATACAGATACTTGTACTTGCTATTATAATGATCACTCCAGGCAGATCTGACCTTTGTGTAAGGCCATTTCTATCTAAGGGGTTACCACTCCACCTTCCTCTCTTTGATATCCATATGAAAAACCCTGTAGCTGACCTTTGTTTTGTATCTTCCTCTCCTGGATGCCTTGATCTCTGATAATTGTGTTGTAAGTTTGTGACTCACCCCTGGTTGGTACCCACCCCCAAACTGTTTCAGCTCCTTGATGTTTATTAATGAAAGAACTTGTGCAAACTCTACCCCAATTACTCATTAGCATCCCAATGTTATAAAATACTAGAATTTCTGCAGACCCAGGAAGCAGTTTGGTGCCAGAAGGCCACTGTGCTCCTTTGCTTGCACAACCAATAAAACTCTTCCTTTCTTTAAAACCCCAGTATCTCAGGAATTGGCTTTAAAGACACATGGGGAAAAAAGAACCCTCTTTTGCTCAGTATCAGTTTCAAAGATAGGGTTTGGGGTGTTTTTTTGCCCCATACCCTACAACTTTGCCCACACCTGTCTGAGTCTCCTGACCTCATATTTGCTGTACTACACACACACACACACATACACACATCATTCAAGTCAGCAGGCCCCTGCTCTTTTTCTCTTTTGTGGTCTTTCTGGGGAAATTTGTTACTTCCAAAGTGCTTCCAGCTTCTCAAATCCTAACCAAGGTCATAGGCTTTTCTTTCCTTTATTCTTTTAAATTTTTCTTTTCATCCTTTCTTCCTTTTCCACTCAATCACTTTTGGGGAATTGTTCCCCCACATACCCACCAATTCTTATAACAACAACACTAATAACATTTTTCATTTACTTAGTACTTATGATGTGCTAAGAACTAAGTACAGAACATGGATTAATGTGTTTACTCTTCACAACAACCCTCTGAGGTCATTACTATTGTTATCACCCACATTTTACAGATGAGGACTCTCAGACACAGAGAGGTTAAGTAACACACCTAAGGACATACAGCTGGTTACATGTAGCCAACTAGTCTTGCTCCAGAGTTTGACTAGTATGCAAAAAAGGAATATAAATAGAAGTGATATATGATAACCCGAGAGAATCTTAGTCTCTTCCCCAGTCTGCTCCCGGGAGACAGAGAATCCAGGGGAAGTTTGCATAACCTCAAAACTTGTGTTAAACTGTGACATCAGTGGAATTTGGGGATTGGGAGAGCCTGAAAAATAGAATGCCATTGGCTTCACAGCATAAGAATAGAACAGCTTGTTTAATGCTTGTTTTACTTTCTTAGGCTGCGCACTCGTGAAATGGGCCGGGTTAAACAATGGACATTTATTTGCTCATAGTTATGAGGCTGGGAAAGTGTCCAAATCAAGGCATCATCAAGGCAATGCTTTCTTCCTGAAGACCAGCTGCTGGCAATCTTTGGGTCCTCCATCACATGCTAAGGCACATGGTGGTATCTGCTGGTCTCTCTCTTCTCTTCTGTGTTTCATTGATTTCAGCTTCTTGCTTCCGTGGCTCTCTCATGCCTGAATTCATTCCATTTATAAAAGACTGCAGTAATAGGATTAAGACCCATCCTGACTGAGGTGGGTCACACCTTTATTGAAATAGCCTCATCAAAAGATCTGACTTACAACGCATCCATCCACAGGAATTGATTAGATTTAGGAACATATTTTTCTGGGGTACATATAGTTTCAAACCACCACAATGCTCATTAATGTAAATGATATCAGATCATAAACCTGATTTGGGCAAATAATATTACTAAGGGGAAAATCTGGATGGCAAATTTTCCCAAAGGAGTACTGATGCAAAATACCAGAAATCTGTTGGCTTTTATAAAGAGTATTTATTTGGGATAAAAGCTTACAGTTACAAGGCCCTAGAGTCCAACTTAAGGTTGGTTTCTCACCAAAGTCAGTTGCCATGTGTTGGAGCAAGATGGTTGCTGATCTCTGCCTGGTCTTTCCTTCCTGGGCTTACTCTTTCTCGTAGCTGCAAACCATCAGCTGAATGGCTCATCTCTCCCCAGGATCAAATATGACAGAGCTCTCTCCCTTCCCATGTATTTTCTTCAGTGACTGTCCGTTTATATCAGCCCACCAAGGGTACGGGGACTCAACCTGAGTCCCACCTTACTGACGTGGTCGAATCAAAACCCTAATCTTAACAGGTAATTTAATCAAGGACATCTCTGCTGAATCTAATACATTCAAAGGGTATCGCACCCAGAGGAATAGATTAGTTTACAAACATAATCTTTCTCTTTTTGGGATTTATGAATAATCTCAAACTGCCACACTAGGCTGGTGTTCTAAGTGGACACTCATCTCCAGAAGTTCTTAGCCACATCTGTAATTGTGTCAAAAATAATAAACCAGCTTCCCTAGGTGGACCTACCTTAAGACCATCTCAGGTAAACTCCTAAAGCACCTGGATGGCCCTACATACTGTCTGATAGTCTCCCTTCCTTCAGACACAGTGGAGGGTCTCAGAGGTGATTCAGAAAGGGAAAGCTAAAGCTGTCCTATGACTTGAATTGTCTGCATTTAGCAAATCACTTAGATTTATAAGCCCAGTAAACAGAAAACAAGAAAGAGCAAATGCAGGGGAAATTAAAACCAGATTGTTATCACTATTTTATATGTGTATTTAACGTCTCACAATGTGTTTTGGCATTTCCATTGCAATATAAATGATAATTTTATGAGTTAATTTGAAAAATTTCTTATGTATATACAAACCTATGCAGTTTCTCATAAATGCGTAAATGTGATCCTTGCATATATTATTACAATTTTTGTTTTCTTTTATCAGAGTTTTTCTTTCCCTTCCCCTCACCATTATTTCTCCTACCCCTCCCAAAATCTTATCCTTCTATTTTTATCCATACTTTAAAAATAATATACACATATACACATATATTCATATACATATATGAATATAAATTTATAGGCACATATAGAAAAATGTACATATAAACCCAAATGTAAATACATATTTACTGTATATACATGTTCAAATATATGTGCTTATATATACACTTCTCTAAATATATATATATATATATGTATGTATATACATATACATTTTATCCTTTCAGTAAAATTCTTTTATGTCCTCCCACCTTATTTTGTACAAATGAACAGGGGGCCCCAAAACCCCATATCCTGACAAGACACACCCCCTTCCTCTCTTCAACACTTATATTCCAATTCTGCCTCTTAGGTCATCAGGGCTAATTCTACCACACCCTTTATCACTATTTAATGAGGAACTACAGGAAGCTTAAGTCTCCCAGGTTCATTATCATCAGTCTCTCAGCTCCATATGAGTTCATGTATCCTCTATACAGGCATATCTCAGAGATATTGCAGCTCTGGCTCCAGATATGTGTGATATATAAAGTGAATATCACAATAAAGTGAGTCAATTGAGTTTTTTGTTTGTTTCTTTCTTTCCCAGGGCATATGAAAGTTATGTTTACACTAAAGTGTAGTCTATTAAGTGTGCAACAGTATTATGTCTAAAAAAATCAATATTCATACCTTCATCAAAATATTTTATTGCTAAAAATTGTTAACTGTCATCTGAACCTTCAGTGAGTCATAAGTATTTTGCTGGTAGAGGGTCTTGCCTTGATGTTGGTGGCTGTTCACTGATCAGGGTGGGTGGTTGCTGAATGCTGGGGTGACTGTGGCAATTTCTTAAAATAAGACAACAATAAATATTATCACATTAATTGATTCTTCCTCTCATGAAACATTTCTCTGTAGCATGCAATGCTGTTTGATAGCATTGTAGAACTTCTTTAAAATTGGAATGAATCCTCTCAAACCCTATGGCTGCATTTACAACTAAGTTTATGTAATCTTCTAAATCCTTTGTTGTCATTTCAACAATGTTCTCAGCATCTTCACCAGGAGTAGATTCCATCTCAGGGTGAGATTCCATGCTCACCCATAAGACGTAACTCCACATCTGTTAGTGTTTATCATGAGATTAAAGCTATTCGGTCACATCTTCAGGCTCCACTCTTTCTATTTACACTACATCTGCAGTTATATCCTCCAATGAAATCCTGAACTTCTCAAAGTCATCCATGAGGGTTGGAATCAACTTCTTCTGGACTCCCCTTAATGTTGATATTTTAACCTCCTCCCATGAATCACAAATGTTCTTAATGGCTTCTAGAATGGTGAGTCCTTTCCAGAAATTTTCAATTTACATTGTCTGGATCCATCAGAAGAATCATTATCCATGGCAGCTATAGCTTTAAAAAATTCATTTCTTAAATAATGTCTTGAAAGTCTAAATTACTCCTTGATCCATGGGCTGCAGAATGGGTGCTATGTTAGCAGGCATGAAATCAATATTCATCTCATTGTACATCTCCATCAGAGCTCTTGGGTGTCTAGGTGCATTATCAATGAGTAGTCATATTTTGAAAGGAATTTTTTTTTTTTCTGAAGAGTAGGTCTCAACAATGAGCTTAAAATATTCAGTAAACCATGTTATAAATAGATGTGCTGTCATCCAGGCTATGTTGTGCCATTTATGGAGCACAAGCAGAGTAAATTTAGCTTAATTCTTAAGGGCCCTAGGATTTTCAGAACAGTAAATGAGCATTGGCTTCAACTTAAAAGTCACCAGCTGCTTCAGCTCCTAACAGCAGAGTCAGCTTGTCCTTTGAAGCTTTGAAGGCAGGCTTTGGCTTTTCTTCTCTAGCTACGAAAGTCCTAGATGGCATCTTCTTCCAATATAAGACTGTTTCTTTTACATTGAAAATTCTGTTGTTTAGTGTAACCACCATGAGCTTAACTTGATATTCTGGATAACTTGCTTCTATATCAGCACTTGCAGCTTCACCTTGCACTTTTATGTTATGGAGGCGGCTTCTTTGTTTAAACCTCATGAACCAACCTCTTCTATCTTCAAACTTTTCTTCTGTAGTTTCCTTACTTCCTTCAGCCTCACAGACTTGAAGAGGGTTAGGGCTTTTCTCTGGATTAGGCTTTGGCTTAAGGGAATGTTGTGGCTAGTTTGATCTTCTATTCAGACCACTAAAACTTTCTCCATACCAGCTATAAGGCAGTTTTTCTTTCTTATCCTTAGCATGTTCAGTGGAGTTTCCTTCAAGAACTTTTCTTTTGCATTCACAACTTCGCTAACTATTTGGTGCAAGAGGCCTTGCTTTCAGCCTACCTTGGCTTTCAACACGTCTTTCTCACAAAGCTTTATCATTTCTAGCTTTTGATTTAAAGTAAGAGATATGCAACACTTCCTTCCACATGAACACTTAAGAGGCCATTGTAGGATTAATAATTTCAATCTTGCTATGTCTCAAGGAATAGGGAGAGGCCCAAAGAGAGGAAGAGAAGGGGGACTGCCAGTCAGTGGAGCAGTCAGAACACATACAACGTTCACTGTCTTATATGGGCACAGTTCATGGTGTCCCAATACAACTGCAATAGTAATGTCAGAGATCACTATCACAGATCACTATAATAGACACAATAAAATTGAAAAAGTTTGAATATTATGAGAATAACCAAAATGTGACATAGAGACACAATGTGAGTATATACTGTTGGAAAAATGGCGCCCTTAGACTTGCACAATGCAGGGGTGCTACACACCTTCACTTTGTGAAAAATGCAATATCTGTGAAGCACAATAAAAAAAAAGGTATTCCTGTTATTCTGTCTTCTTCCACCATTCTCCTGGGCTGTCTAGAACATAAGGTTCATCACCAGCAAAATCCATGCTATTTCCCATCTCTTTCCTTCACCTGCTTATTCTATCTCAAACCTGATTCTTCCTTGAGGATTATCTTTGAGTAGCACTCTTGGAGGTGTCCTGGAAGTAAGTGCACTCCTTGTTTCTCATTGACACTTCAATACGACTGACTATCCTTCCAAAGAGCACCAATTTTAAAGCTTGTGCTATCATACTATACCATAAACTATCCCTCCTTTTTGAAGTCATCTACCAACCCCAAGCTACATCTGAAGATTTTATTATATGGCTTGCTCTTATTCCTTCTAATGTTATTCCTTTCATATTTTTGGTGATTTCAGTATCCAGGTATGCATTCCAATCTTTCTAATACTCTTGCTTCTCAGTTCCTTAACATCTTCTCCTTTAATGATCTTGGATATCACTCAATCTCAACCACTCAGTTCCATTATCAAACCCTAGATCTTGTCAATATAAAATACTGTACCTCAAAAAAAAAATACTGTACCTCCTCCACAATCTCCAATTTTAAGCATCCTACTCTGATTATTGTCTCCTATCTTTCCAGCCATGCTGTCTATACCTCAACTCCAAAAAAGTTTCAATCTATCTGGGACCTATAATCCATTGGTCTGGTCATCTTTTCATCATCCTTCATACCCCTTGATGTTTACACTCTCCTTCCTACAGGGCTAATCTTTCTTTGTATCACTCCATTTCATAACCATAAAATCCCTTGTCCCCATCGCATGTACTTGCCTACCAAATTCCCTACTCTTTTTATGTACAACTCTCTGCCTATTCCACATTGTTATCCAGGCAGGTAAAGGTGGCTGGAAAAAACCTTCTGATGATTGGGAACACTTTAAATATATAACCTCATGAAAAATATTAGTGCTGCCAGAAAATCCTCCTGCATTTCTGTAGTCATTCACTCTCCCACTTTCCCAGATGATTATCTCAGACCTTTCTCTTCAAATGTCCACTACTTCCTTCCATCTTCACCCTCAGCTGATGACCTTGGTTCTATATCTCACTGTGAAAATGAAAGGAATTTGAAGACATGTTCCAGACACTCATCACCATATCTGCCAACACACCCTTATCTGTTCCATATATTCTGTCTTCCTTCCTGTTTATGAGACAGGAGCTGTTATGCACTCTCTAAGATCATTCTCTTCATTTGTGTATTAGAATCTATTTCCACTTAGCTGCCTTAAGACTTCTCTCCAACAATTGTTTCCTTTCTCCTTCATTATTAATTTCCCCCTTCTGGATTGTTTTAATCAGTATACAAGCTTTTTGAAATATCTATCATCTTAAAAATCAAGACAAATGTGAATATTCTTGCTGACCTGATTTTGTGATAATCAGTGTAGGCTAAACATGCATTAAAAACCATGCATGTGTCCCCAGACCTAATTTTTCTCCCTGGTTTTTAGAATGCTGGTGATAAACTAAGCCTGATTTATTATACGACCATCCTGTATAGGAAAAGACTATAACTCTAGGTATCTTTGGTCAACCTTAAGAGATATAGCGGGAGGACGGATGTGGCTCAAATGGTTGGGCGTCCGTCTTCCATATGGAGGGACCTGGGTTCAATCCCCGGGACCTCCCGGTAAAAATTTAAAAAAAGAAAAATACAGAAGGTGCATGGGCTACCAGGCCCTGTGCCTGGGTGCGCCGTCAGGCCCCGTGAGCCATGCAGCAAGATGATGACCTAACAGGAGAGTGACATAGGGAGAGCCAAGAAGAGACATACCGAAAACCAGGAACTAAGGTGACGCAGGTAGTAGGATGCCTCTCTCCCACATCGGAGGTCCCAAGGATTGAATCCCAGTGAAGACAAGAGGAGAAGGATGAGAAGAGAGGGCAGGAAATGGACACAGAGAGTTGTCCAGTGAATGGACACAAAAACAGCAAAAGCGGGGGGTGGGGGGGTTGGGGGTAAAAATGGATAAAAGTAAATAAATCTTTTTAAAAAATGTATAGGGGAGTAAGATACAGACTACAGTTAGTAGTAAAACTTTGACAACACTTTGTTAACAAATGTTTCACAATAATGCAAAGTATTTGTGGTGGGGTGATGTGGGGGAGCCCTGTATGATGTTATGCTTGTTTGCTTTGTAAGTCCACAATGTTTACTGAACATTTATTGTTTATGTATGTTCATGTATGAATGATATACTTCAATAAATTGTTAAAATAATAAATAAATAAAAATAAAAAATAAAAAAAACCAAGAGAAAACAAAATGCCCTTGTTATGGATTGAATCATGTTCCCACCAAAGACATATTCAAGTCCTAACCTTTCGTCCTATAGATCTGAATCCATTTGTAAATAGGATCTTTGAAGATATTATTGGTTAAGATGAGGTCAGACTAAATCAGTGTGGGCTTTAATCCAATATGACTGGAGTCCTTAGAAGTAGAGAAAATATGGACATAGGAGTAGGAGACAGAAGGAAACAGATGACCATGTGACAGAGGCAGAGACTGAGTTATGGATTACTGGCAACCCACTATCCAAATGCTACAGACTTCAGAGAAAGAATGATCCTGTTACTATCTTGATTTTGTACTTCTAGCCTCCCAAACTATGAGACAATAAATTTTTATTATTTAAGTCAACCGGTCTGTGCTATTTGTTATAGAAGCCCTGGCAAGCTAAGATACACCCTTTAACTACTACTACATTCCTCTTGTCCCCATTTAAAAAAAAACTCTCTTGCAAGATTTGACTGTAGTCATTGCCTCTTAATTCCCTAATTTTTTCATTCTTTCTTTAGTACTTTCCAATTAGGCTTCCATCTCCACCACAATAAAAAGGGATCTTGAAACAATCATAAATGCATAAATTACGTCCATGTTACTAGCCAGTGGCTTTGTCTTTCTTTACCCAGCAGCAACTTTTCCCACTCCTCTTCTCCAATTATTTTCTTTATCTGGCTTCCTAGAACTACTCTTGGTTCTCTTCCTACTTCACTCCCTGCCACTCTTCCTCAGTCTTCCTTTGCTGGTTGTTCCTCACCCTTTACAGTTTGGCCTTTGTCTGTTTATGCACTATTCTATTCTATGCACAATGTATAGAATCATATAGAATGAATAAAAACATAGTATATTTTTCATTTTTGTTTTATGAAAATAGGGTCATATCAGTCATGATTTTTTTATATCTTACTTTTTTCTTGCAACAACAGTTTTATGAAAATTTCATGGAAATATCTCTAAGTCAATTGGTATAGCTGTAATTCATTCTTCTTAATGTTTACATTATATTCTGTGGAGTAAATATACAATAATTTTTTCAGCAATTCCCCTTTTATGGGCAATCTCTTTATATC
The DNA here is from genome assembly GCA_026826555.1 of Tolypeutes matacus. Classification (NCBI taxonomy): domain Eukaryota; kingdom Metazoa; phylum Chordata; class Mammalia; order Cingulata; family Chlamyphoridae; genus Tolypeutes; species Tolypeutes matacus. Next base: position 2,272,471 of record JAKSZT010053806.1, on the reverse strand, counting down.
CAGTTCTTTTTTTGCTATGATGAACAGAGTGGTAATTAACATCCTTGTACTTTTATTTCTATTGAGTAGATTCCCAAGAGTAGGATTGCTGGAACAAAGGCTATGTGTATACTAAATGTTGATAAATATTTCTTCATTGCTTTCTACAAAATCTATCAGTTGACATTTTTGTCAGTAGTGCATTCTTTTGCTATCAGTAGCTGTTTATGCTTTTCTAAATTTTTTCAGACTGATAGGTGATGACTGTTACTTTAATTAGGACATTCCTGACTACTAGAAAATTTGAATAACACAATTTAGTAGTTAGCACTGGTTTATATTTCTATTAATGGACTTTCTGGATTTCAATTCCAGTTCTATCACTTACTGTGACCTTGGGTAAAACTCTTAACCTCTCTGTGCCTCGAAAACATATGTCAAAAGGAGACAATAGTGCCTATCTCATCTGGTTTGGGTTTTTTTTGTGTGTGTGTGGATAAAATGTGTTAAACAATGGGAAAATCACAACTAATGTAACTTAAGGATTATAGTTAACAGTAATATTGTAATATTTTTGCAGCAATGGCAAAGAAGATATATCAATTCTAAGGGTTAACTATGGGGGGTATAAGGTAGTACGGGATTTTTCCAGTTGGAGTGAAAAAAAAACGTTCTAAAATTGAGGTGAAGACAGCACAAATCTGTGATGAATATGAGAGCCACTGAGTGTACAATTTGGATTGTACAAATCATGGGACTGTGAACACAATGGATCCTGTGGTGGAAGATGGACTGTGGTTAGCCAAGCAAATATGAGAACATTCTCTCATGAACTATAACAAGTATATAATATTAATACAGGGTGTTACTAACCTGGTGGGTTGGGTAGAAAATACACCAAATGGATATAGTTAGTAGTAAGATTTTGATGATGCTCTTTCATAGTTTGTAACAATTGTTGCACAAAAATGCAAGGTGTTGGTGGTGTGTAATGTATGGGAGCCATGCATGATACAAGGAATGTTGGTTTTGTGAGTTCATAACTTTTACTATACACAAATTGTTTATGAATGTTCATGTATGAATGATAAACTTCAATAAAAAGTTTAAAAATCAGTTAAACTATGTAAGGCACTTGGAGCAATAACTAGTACAAACTGAACACTCAATAAATATTTCTCCTTCTTCTTCTCCTTCTGTCACCTTATGTTTGCTTTGTAAATCTGTGAATTACCTCTTTATTTTTTTGCTCATTTTCCTATTAGGCTATTCATTTCAAGCTGTAAATGCTCTTTCTGTGTTGTAAATATTAACACTGTAATAGTCAAGATAAGCTATTTTATGTCATGTTAACAAAATATGAATGGATCAACGCAATAAAAGTTTATTTCTCAACTTTGCTATGGCACCAATAAAATGTAGCTTCCAGAATCAAAGTAGCAGGAAAATAGCTAAAGGGTTGATGGCTTCCAGTGAGTCCCACCTTCATACCCCTACGTAAGCTCCTTCGCTTGGATATGGGCTGGATTCTGAATAGAACACTCTGTCTTACTCACTCTGAAAGAAGCCAGCTGCCCACTTAACAAGGAACTGGGGGACAACTTCAGCCTACAGGTAACAAGGAACTGAGGCCCTCAAGTCGATAGCCCAGGAGGAACTGAATCCTCCTAACATCCATATAAGTGAGCTTAGAAATGAGTCTTCCCGTAGGCAAGACTTCAGATGAGACCAGAGTACCAGCTACCATCTTGATTGCAGACTGCAAGAGATCTTGAGCCAGAGTTCCTATCTAAGTCTCATCCTGAAGCTCTGAGATAATAAATTTTTGTTGTTTTAAGCCTCTAAGTTTTAGAGTGATTTGTTAAGCAACAACAGATAACTAATACAAGGATAGAGCAGAGTATTTTTAAGACCAGGTTAGGAATAGGCTTATATCACATCTGCCCATATCCCATTTGCCAGAACTCAGTCCCATGGCTCCAAATGAGCAGCAAAGGGATATTTAGAAGGTAATTTTCCTATGTGTTTATGAAGAAAAAATGGTATGCTGCACACATGCTGTTGTCTGAGCTACAATTTCTATCTGCATTGCAGATATTTTCCAATAACTTTTCTTTTCCTCTTGTCTCTGTTTATGATATCTTATGCTATACAAATTTGTTTCTGCATTTTTCACAGACAAATAAGTATATTTCAGGTTTTCTAGCTTCTGGGTTTAGAGATTTGGTTAGAAAGGCCTCTAAAAACATTTGATTGTATATGTAGTCTACTCCATTCTTGTGAGATTTCTACTGCTTTATTTTTCAGAAACAAGTTTTTAATTTATCTGTAATTTACTTTTGAATATGGAATACAATTTCATTTTCTTTTATATAGTTAACAATGATAGCATCATTTATTAATAATTCTTTGTCCCCAATTGAATTTAACTACCAACTTGGTCACCTATACCAATTTATTAATTATATAGACTTCGATCTCTTTCTAGATTATTTTTTCTGGTCTACTAAAATAGTGTCAATTCCTCTGCCAGTAAAATATTGATTTTTACAGTGGCTTTATACTGTATTCTGATATCTTAGGAAGTACTTTAACCCCATTGTTTTTCTTTTTCATTCTTTTCTTGGCTACTTTTGGAAATTTTTCTTCCATATAAAATTTTTTTTTATTTTTTTTTTTAAAGATTTTATTTATTTATTCATTTATCCCCCCCTTGCTGCTTGTGCTCGCTGGGTCAGCTAACCACGCCGTGCGGGCGGGCTTGCCTTCACCAGGAGGCCCCGGGAACCGACCCCGGGGCCTCCCATATGGTAAACAGGAGCCCTACTGATTGAGCCACAGCCGCTTCCCTCCATATAAAATTTAATACCATTTTATACAGTATCCCCCCACAAACACACACACCCTAAAAAAACAAACCAACAAAAACTCTCTGTATTCTAACTGGAATATTAGAGTTTAATATGTTTATAAACGTCTTATATGTTTATTCCCGTCTTTGGAGAACATTTATATTTGTATGATAGCACTATTTGCATTTATTCTTCCTTCTCAGAAACAAGAAATTTATTTCCAATGATCTGGATATTTATTATATAAATATAATTATAAACATTTATAAATATAATTTATATATTTAATATATTTAGACTGAATCAACTTGAAAACCATTGCAGTATTCACCAGCTTTTGGTCCTTCTGCTTTGTTTCTTGCCTTGCTTTTTGTGCCTTATAGAGATTCATATTTCTCATCTGTTTTTTAATCTGCTAGAGGGATATCACACACCTTCCCTTGTGCCTTACTTTGCTCATCTCTAATTTGCAGAAGCAATGCTTGTATAGTATCTTATAGTACATTGAGAGGCACAGAGTGTAGTAGTTATGAATAGTGTCATGTACTGCTTAAGACCACCAAGTTCATGTCTTAGTTTTATCACTTTCTGGCTGTGTAACTTTGGGCAAACTATTTAATTTCTCTGTGCCTCAATTTCCTCAACTGTAATTTGGGAATAATGGATCTTGTCTCACAGAGTGGTAAAGATTAGATGAATTAATATATAAAAACAGTTTAGAATAATGACTGGCATAGAGTAAGAGTCAATAAGTGTTATCTGTATTTTTAATGGTAGTAGTAAATATTTGTTGAGATTTTGTTCTCATTATTTACATCTACTTCAGAAAGAACTGTCTTCTTGTATTAAGGAAGAAGAATTGAAGGAAAAGGTTGTTGGTTATATTTAACAAAGTAAAGAAAAATGTGTTGTATTTCAAAGGGATTTATAAATATGGGATATTTCGGGTCATTTGCTTTGGTATATAAAAAAAAAATGCTGGCTTTGTTAACAATTGCTTCTTAGAGATTCTGATAATGGCTAGTGCAAATGTGTTCCTATTCCCAAGTGAAATTTTAATGATTGCTTAAAGTAAAAATGTTCAAAAACAGTAAATCAACTAATGGCATATTTATTTTATTTTTCTGTTTGTTTCTTTAATAAAAATGAATGTTTTTTGTCTTGTTAATTTTTCAATTCTCTGAGTTAAGAAAGGGTGTGTTGGTCTTGCCTTAAACTGGTGTCTCATTACTCTGCAACAGCATTACTGGATGAAGTAATAATTACAAGGGCCTGAAGTAGTTAGGGCCATACAGGGACTGTACATCAATACTTAGCCCAGAGACACACCCCCAAGCACAAGGAAAGGCCAAATGGATCTGAAGAAAAGGGAAATTATATTAAAATGTTTCCATTTTTCCCATTATTCTCAGTTTTTCTGTCATGGTTCAGTATGATATTGCTTATATGATACCAGGAGAATTTCCTCCTATTTATTTTACTCATCAGTCATGGAACTCATTCATCCATCTTTTCAATCATCTATTTATTCAGCAAATATGTATTTGAGTGCCTTGTGTGTTCTAGCCATTGTTTAAAGAACTGGGGAAATGGCATAAGGAAAAGAAATAAAGAGCAAAACAATATCACCAAAAAAAACATGTTCTTGCCCTTGAAGAATGTACATTCTGTTGGAGAATTCAGACAGTAAAAAATTAGAAAATATAATGTCCAGGAGTCATAAAGGTTATGTCTATCCAGAGGAGGTCATTTGGGCAAGAATCTGTAAGAAAGCAGGAGTTAGTTCCACGGAGGTCTGGAAGAAGATTATTATAGCAGAAGACACCAGGATCAAAGGCTCCAAATTATAAATGAACTTGATGGATGTGAATATCAGCAAGAAGGCTAGTGAGGCTGAGCACATGAGCAGAGGGGAGGGTGCCAGGAGAGAAGGTCAGAAAGAGTCAAGGGGCCAGCTCACATAGGGTCTGTAGAGCAGGGTAAGAAGTTTAGATTTTATTATACATATAAAGGAAGCAGTTGCAGAGTTGAGACACAGAATGATATGCTCTGATTAACATTTTAAAAGGATGGTATCCTTATTGTTCCCTTTACTAAAATTGTTCCCTGTCTAATCCCCACATTTACCATGCCTTTACCAAAACCTCCGTAAGTTTGAAAACTTCCTTTGCTCACTGGTGGGAAGCGTCATGGTGTTATGAATCTATATCTATGGCATGGGTGTAGGCGGGGAATGGCTGGTGTTTCTAGAGGCAGCTCTGTCTCTCCATAGAAAGACTGTCTCAGTCTCTTGATTTGTCTCCAAGATTTATGCCATAATTGTTAGCATGCCTTTACTCATTAACTCATTCAACAAGTCTATATCGAAAATCTAATATGTGCCATTATTTTGATATGTGCTAGACATAGACAAGTTTTCTCTTTTCATAGAACTTTTAGTCTATTGACTTACATATGACTCTGGGCTATGATATCCCAGGACCAAAGAAGCTAAAACCACTCTTACAGTTTCATAGAGTACTATTTTATACCAAAGCATCACAATAGACTAGCTTGGCCATCTAAACCCTCAAATGGTCATGCATGTGTCAGATTTCCATATTTGTAACAATGAGGTGTCTAGATTTATAGTCACTGTTAAACATATACTCTGTGGCATGTTCCTGGTAGTAGTATCATCTTCAGGCAAAAGCAATTTCAATTAATTTCAGGCTTCTAAGTGAAGGCACTGCACTGCTAGCACATTGGCCATTCACTTATTAAGTCCTCAATAAGTTATTTTAAAAGAACTTATTAAATTAAAATGAAGCATTCAAAGACACAGAGGCAATCATGTTTTGTGAACTGTAATATATGTAACAGGATTAAAAATGCATTCTCTTCTAAGAAGAGAGCCAACAGAGAAATAACTCAAGATTTGGGATATGAAATCAATCATCTTCTCTCTTCTTGAGGGAGTTGACTATTTTAAGAATATGTGAGGGGTGATATCATCAAGATGGTGGTGTAAGATATCTCCAGGTATGTTTCCCCTTAAAGACAGCTAAATAAAAGGGCAGATTTAACTCATTTGGAACTCTGAAGGATGATAGAGATAGGAAAAAGACTTTTAAAATGCTGAATCAAGGGAAACAAAAAGAAAAACACCAAAAAAAAAAAAAAAAAAAAAGTAGGAGAGTGGAGTGGATCTACCAGTCCACACCCATCCCCACATACTTGGGCCTGCATGGTTTAAGGGACACACAACATTCTGGCCTGGGCACCTTTTGCCATGATTGCTGACCCAGTGTCACCCACTATAGTGGCTTAGAGTTCCATGCACATTCAGGCATGGGGACCCAGGGACCCATGGACCCAAGGTGAGGCCCTAGTGGTCAGCACATACATGTCTAGAAAGCAGACCCTAGAAACCAGAGTGATCAGCAATGGAACTATCGACAAGCTGTGCACTCTCCCAGCCTGGTCCCTAATTGCTGGTTCACCTAACGGGAGGAAAAAAACAACAAAAACTGGTATTTTTGAATACTAACCCCATCTGGCTCCATGGGTTGGAATCCCCTAATACAGAAGTTACTGGAGCAGAAAAGCCACACAAAAGGGGAAACTGAACTACTTTAAGGTAGGTCAGAACAAGGGCTGAAGTCTGGAGTGAAGCTCAGAGCACAGGAGAGGAGTTGAGCAAATGATAGCCACTAGGGAGGAAATTTGTAAAAAAGCAGAGAGACCAGCTCAGGACTCCCAAAGGAGGAAAAGTGGAAAGGAAATAATTATCTCCTGGAGGAGAAACAGTGCACAAAATAGGTTAATCTTAAAAGTTACTACACATGCCCAGGGCAAGGGACAGGTACAGAAAGACCTGAAAAAGTCTGAACTATTAAACACAGGCTGCTTTAAGGGTTCAGTATAAACCAGACCAAGCATTGAAGGAGAGCCTTAACTCACAGCTAATCTACACTAAAACCCCAGATAAGGAGACGCATACTTCCAGAGTTTTCAGAACAAAATAATCAAATGTCCAGTCATCAACAAAAAATCACAAGTTATACAAGAACAGAAAGAGATTCCTCATACAAAGGAACAAATTAAAACATCAGAAGGAATGCAGACATTGGAGCAACTAATCAAAGATGTTCAGTAAAATCTCCTAAATCAGTTCAAGGAGCTAAAGGAAAACAAGAGAAAGAAACTAAATATGGATATAGATCTAAAGAACATAAAAAATAGAACTAAAGATATAATGAAGATAAACCTGTGAATAAAAATTATAAAACTTAAAAAGGAACATAACAGAATATATGGAGATGCAAAACACAGTAATGGAGATAAAAAATATACTAGAGATGTTCAACAGCAGATTTGAATAGGCAGAAGAAAGAATCAGTGAACTAAAAGAGAGGATGATTGAAATCATACAGATGGAAGAACAGATAGAGAAGAGAATGAAAAAAAAAAAAGTGAGCAGAGCTTAAAGGACTTATGGGACAACATGAAGCATACCAATTTATGCATTGCAGGATTCCCAGAAGAAGAGGAGAAGGAAAATGGGGCAGAAAGAATATTTGAGAAAATAATGGCTGAAAAATTCCCAAATCTTATGAAAGGCAAAAATATACATGTCTAAGGATTGCAACAAACTCCAAACAGGAAAACCTAAATTTAAGACCTTATTTCAGTTTTCTAGGCTGCTCAAGCGAATACCAATGCAATGATTTGGCTTAAACAATGGGAATTTATTTGCTTATGGTTTTGAGGTTAAAGAAAGCCCAAATCAAGATATTATCAAGGTGATGCTTTCTTTCTGATACTGAGGCATTCTAGAATTGGCTGTTGGTGATACAGGGGTCCTTACCTTGTCACATGGCAAGACACTTGGTGGCATCTCCTGGTGTCTCCTTTCTCTTCCGGGGTCTGTTTCAGCTTCTTGCCTCCAGTAGGTCTCTCTCTCTCTCTCTCTCTTTCTCTGAATTTCATTCTCTTATAAAGGACTCCAGAAACAGAATTAAGACCCATCCTGATTAGAGTGGACACACCTTCACTGAAATAACCTCATCAAAAGATCCTAGTAACAATGGGTTTATACCTGCAAAATGGACTAAATTTAAGAACATGCTTTTCTGGTTTACCTACAGCTTCAAACCACCACAATCCACTTCTGGACTCCAAAAAAACATGTTCTTCCGTATGTAAAATACATTCACTCCATCACAATAACCCAAAAACCTTAAGTTATTTTAGAAACAATGGTTAGAACAAAGTCACATTAAAATCGGTCATGGTTGTGGTCTGTCCTGGGGCACAATTCCCCTCTGTCTGTGAAACCTAGAGAACAACTTATATGCTTCCAATATACAATGGAGGAACAGCATAGGATAAACATTCCCATTCCCGTACCTATAGTAAGAAATTGGAAGGAAAACAGGGGTCATGGATCCCAAACAATTCCAAAACCCAGCAGGGCATACTCCATTGGATTTGAAGGTTTGAAAATCATCTATGGAATGATTTTTGCCCTCTGGGTCTGATGAAAAGGCAGGCCCCATCTTTCAAGTATTTGCATAGTGGCTGTTTTAGTCAGCCAAAGGGGTGCTAATGTGAAATACCAAAAATGGGTTGGTCTTTTTAAAGGGTATTTATTTGGGGTAGAAGCCCCAGTTACAAGGCCAGAAAGTGTAAGTTTCTTCTCTCACCAAAGTCCATTGCCATGTGTTGGAGCAAGACAGCTGCTGATGTTTGCCAGAGTTCAGGCTTCTTGGTTTCCTCTCTTCCTGGGGCTGCGTTTCTCTCCGGGCTTAGCTCCTTTTCCTCCACAAGGTCAGCTGTAGATGATCAGGTGAATGGCTTGCTTCTCTCCTCCTGGGGCCTTTTCTCCAACATCAAAACTGCTTCTCAAAAAACTGCTTCAACTCTGTTCTTGCCATGCCTTTTATATTTGATTCCCCACCCACCAAGGGGCGGGGCTCAATGCCCTACTGACGTGGCCCAGTCAATGCCTTAATCATAACTTAATCATGCCCAGATTAACAGATCAGTTTACAAGCATGATCCAATTTTATTTTTAGAATTCATAATTACATTAAATTGGCCAACGGCTATAGTGGCCATGCTCTCCCCAAACACTGGGGTGAAGGCTTCACCCTTCCCAAGCTTTAGGATGGCAGCGAGGTTCTCCACAAACACTGGGGCACAGGCTCCACCTTCTCAGAGCACTGAGGTGGCAGGCAAACTTGCCACAACCCCTGGAGTATAGACTCCATTCTCTCCAAGCTTTAGGGTGGCAGCTAGACTATCCACAAACCTTGGGACACAGGCTCTAGCCTCTCCAAACAGTAGGGTGGCAGCACTCTTTCAGAACAACAGGATGTAAGGCCCACCCTTTCCAAGTGCCTGGGCAGATTCACCCTTTCCAGACTCACCCTCTCCATACACTCCTTGTCTGAGAAGACATCTTGAGTCTAGACCTCAGTTTCCATGGTTCTTCCCTTGAAGTGATTTTTCCTTCAATTTGTCCCTTCTCTGTTCCTTTTAGCCCAGGATGGCAGTGGTTCCATTCATAGAAATTATACAAAATGCTTTTTGGTTTTGCATGTAGTTCACAGGGATCTAAACCATCACACAAAAGAAATTTCCATAGATCTTTCCCAGATAACTGCATTTCAAATCCTAACTTCCACAGAAGTTGCTGATTGGTTACATCTTCAGTTAATTCCTCATATGGAGCATTATTCTCTGGGGTCTTGCTTTCTGGAAACTCAGAACTTTCCAAACCATCAATTTCTTATTTCTTTGTATCCAGGAGTTCAGTTCTCAGCTTATGCTTTTCATTTCACATTTTACCATAAGCTGCAAGGAAAAACCAGGCTGCACTTTCCACATTTAGTTTGGAAATCTCAGCTAAATATCCCAAGTTCATTGCTTTTAAGTTTTGCCTTCCATCCAACATCAGAACTCAACTTCACCAAGTTCTCTGCCACTTTAATACAAGGATCACCTCTCCTCCGGTCATCATTTGTTTTTAAGGCCTCCTTGGAAGTACCTTTAGTGTCCATATTTCTACCAAGAATCTCTTCAAAACAGTCTAGGCTTTTTCTATCAAGCACTTAACAATTCTTCCAGTCTCTAACCATAATCCATTTCCACATGTTTTGGTATTTGCAATAGCAGCACCCCACTTCTGGTACCAAAATCTGTCAGGTTTTTTTCTTTTTAAGTTTTAATCATTTAATTAATTAACACCTTTAAATGAAACACATACAGAGCTTTTTCATTGTGCAGATGGAATGTATTATATGTGTAGACATATCAAAGACTCAAAAATTTAAAGAATAAAATATATTTCTCTAACATTTTTTTATAGAAATTAAAAACCAGAGACATTTGGACCTTCATTTACACGTGGTCAAGCTCATTTACCCCAGAGGATGAAGAATTGCCTCTTCAAGACCCTCCCTTCTTCTTTCTCCTCTGTCCCACCCAAAGGGAAAACAAACTCAGAAGATCCCTACTGAGGATAAGGAGCTGGAGTAACATTGAGAGAAGTAGGGAGGGAAAGAGCACAGATTCCCTCCCATCTCCAGCAGCTCCAAGGCTTCTGCCAGGCCTGGTTTTATGGAAGCTTTGCCAGTCCTGGGTTCCTGAAGGTTGGGTGGGTAGATCTGGAGCTCTGAGCTAAGAAGTGCTTGCTGATTGTCCTCTTTCTCCAATTCATTGGGCAGGTGCAACATATACCCAGTAGTGACTTTCAATTGTCCAAAGGGCAAGGGAAGAGCATTGGCTTATAGCTTCAGGGAGAAGACAGTAGAGATGAACTGAAGAAGCCTGAGCGTAGGCCAGAGGAATTTGGGCTCTCACCCTGCATCTCCTATGTCCCCAACACTAGTTCTGAACATGGAGGGGGGTGGGAGGTGTCAAGCTCTGTACTTGGTGGAGGAGAGACACTAAAAGCTTAGCTCCTTGCCAGGTTAAAGCCTGAGTCACTCAAAGGGTGTTGAGAAAGAAGGGGTGGCCCAGTTTCTAATAATACATTCACCATTTGTTTCTCAAGGTACTCCTTGGAAGTACCTTTAGCATCCATATTTCTATCAACAGTCTCTTCAAAGTAAATGAGACTTTTTCTACCAAGCATTCAAAATTCTTCCAGCCTCTAACCATTACCCAATTCCAAAGTCATCTCCACAGCTTTTGGTATTTGCAATAGCAGCAACCCAATTCTGGTACCAAAATCTGTTTTAGTCAGGATTCTCTGTGGAAACAGAATCAACAGGATATGCACATGTGCATTCGCACACATGTATATAATATAAATATTATGAGATTTTTATAAGAATTATCTTACACAACTATGGGGATGGTCAAGTACAAATTCCATAGGGCAGGTTGCAAGCTGGAACTCTGATGGACACTTCTGTTGAAGCCCCAGGAGTATCTGGCTGGTTGAAGTAGAGATGGAAATTCTCTATTCTTACTGCTGAAATCATCACTTCTCCTTTTAAGGTATTTAACTGATTGGGTGAGACTTGTCTCATCTGAAGGCAATCTCCTCAGCTGTTAATATAATCAGCCTTAGATACAATCAACTTACTGATAATTTAAACCCAGGAAATATCCTCACAGTGCTTGCTTGGCCAAACAACTGGCCACCATAACCTGGCCAAGATGATACATGAACTTAACCATCACAAACCTACTTCAAGACACATACTAATCAAAATGTCTAATGCCAAAGTTAGAGAATTCTGAAAACAGCAAGAGAAAAGTGATTCATCACATACAAGGAATTTTCAAAAAGACCAAGTGCCGAATCAGAAAACATGGCCACAAGAAGGTAATGGCATGACATATTTAAAGAACTGAAGGAGAAAAGCTGCCAGCCCAAAATTCTATAGCATGCAAATTTGTCATTCAAAAAATGAGGGAGAGTTTAAGACATTCTCAGATAAACAAAACCTGAGAGAGTCCATCACCAAGAGATCTACCCTACAAAAAATGCTAAAGGCCATACTTCACATTGGAAGGAAAGGATGAGAGATAATAGCTTGGAGCAAGAACTTGGAGGATAAAAGTTAAGATTTCCAGTAAAGGTAATTACATAGATAAATGCAAAACTCAGTAGTATGGTATCCTCAGTAAGTAACTCTAGTTTTTATTTCCTATAAGTTTTAGACTACAATTGAATAAGAAATCATATTTCCATATTATGGACACTAAAATATAAAGAGGTAATATTGTAACAAAAACAACACAAAAGATGGCAAACGGGAGTATAGGAACAAACTGTGTATGCTATTGAAGTTAACTTGGTATCTTTTTTAACTACCAGATGTTTAAGACAAACCCCAAGGTAGCCACAAGGAAAATAATTTAAATATATGTGGAAATGGAATGAGAAAAGGATCAATCAGTTACATAAAAAATCAAGTATACACATAAGAAGACAGCATGCAATAAAGGAAAAGAGGAACAAAATAGATATAAGATGTATAAAAAAAGGACAAATGGCCTGCCTTATCTGGTATTACACTGAATGTACATGGATTAAACTCTCCATTAAAAGACACAGATTGGCAGAATGGATTAAAAAAAAAAAAAAAAACATAATCCAACTATATGTTGTTTACAAGAGACTGAACTTCAATCTGAGGACACAAATAAGTTGAAAGTGAGAGAATGGAAAAAATATATATTCCATGCAAATAGTAACCAAAGGAAAGCTGGGACAGCTATAATAATATCAGACAAAATAGGGGCCATGTTTTAGTCTCCTTTAAGTCCCAACTGTTACAAGAGACAAAGAAGTATACTATATATTAATAAAAGAGTCAATTAATCAAGAAGAAATAACAAGAAAAAACTCTTATGTACCTAACCACAGTGTCCCCAAATACATGAGACAGATATTGACAAAAGTGAAGGGAGAAATAGACACCACAACAATAATAGTTGGGCACTTCAACACACCATGTTCATCAATGGATAGAATATCTACACTGAAGATCAATAATGAAATGGAGACTTTGAACAATACCATAAATGACTAGACTTAATAGACACTGCATCCCAAAACAATAGAATACACATTCTTCTCAAGTATACATGGATCATTCCCCAGGATAGGCCACATGTTAGATCATAGAACATGTCTCAATAAATTTTAAAAGATTGAAATTATATAAAGCATCTTCTCTCACCACAATGGAAGGAAGCTAGAAATCAGTAACAGAGGGAAAACTGGAGAATACACAAATATATGTGTTTTAGCTCTGTGGCTTCTAAAGGGTCCAGAAACAAATTTTTTTAAACAAATTTTTGTTTAGATAATAACTATAAAAAAAGATTTCCCATTTTGCTTTATTTTACACACATATGTTATTTGAGAAAGAATTTCATTTTTGAAAATAGTTTTGATTAGTAGAATAAACCAATGTCAGTCAATATATATTTTAAATTATATAATTTAATTGGTTTTATTGTCCCTTTTCATTCTCAATATTGTCTAGTTTTTGGTATATAAATTATTTGCATCTTTGTGACACCAATTAGCAAAACAAAAAGATCTTTAGAACCACCCTCTTTGAATGACAAAGAATGGGAAAATTATAATAATTTCCATTCAAACTCTGTTCATGTCATACACATAATCTCATCTAATACTCATAACAACCCTTCTCTAGACATTATTTTCTCCATATAACATACAAAAAAAAGGAGGCTCAGAAAGGTAAAGTAAATTGTCAAAGATCACACTATTAATTTGCAAGGTCAAAATGAGAGCCTCAGTCTGTCTCTAAAGTTTGAACTCTTAATTAATTAATGATAATGGATTAATGGTAGTTTGAGGTATTTCCTCAATGGTTTTTCTATATACAATTGTGTGTACTTAAGTGATTAAGGTCATATAGTGTATTACATTTTTTTAGCCTGGGAGAAGAAACAATATGATAAACAGTTGACACAAGACATCCAAATAGACTTGTAATGTTATCTATAGCAACTAAGTCTTTCTCCATAGGTACTAAAGACTGTACCTCAAGAACTTCAGAAGAATGTTCCTATAAAGAAATTTCTCTCATAATGAATACTTGATCAAACTGTATTAGAATAGTCAAGACACAGTCTACTTTATCTGTAGGTATCTTTTATTAGATCATAAGTTTCTTGAGGGCAGGGCCCATGTTTTATTCCAATTTGTGTCTGAGCCATTCAGCACAGGTGATCAGACTTATTGACTGTTTCAATAAATGGTTTGTGGAAGTGAAATGCACTTTGCCATCTGAAAGATATTCCATGGCACAAATAAGTAATGTTGAAATTCTGGAATTGCTGACATATAATTAGAGAAGAGTCTAAGTGGAACAGATTGCAAGATGTTCTCTTTGTAGGCTTTCTTAGAATCAAAACATGATGACAATTTGAAAACCACTGTTTTTCCTGGAATAAGAAGTTCTCCTCAAATACAGTCTAACTCCAGACATTTAACAAGATGACTTTTCCTTCCATAAGCAATAAAGGACTCTTAAGCACCAATCATTTTGAGTGGTAAAGTCATTTTTACTTTTTATTGTGAGTAGTGAAAAAAGAAAAATATGGTTTTAGTTTGTAATGGTTTGTTGCTTAGTTTGGCATTTACCTCTGGTCCTGTATTCATATATAACAATCTGATACTAGAATAATAACTTGCCTTTATATAATGACTATTCTGTTCTTTTCAAAGTCTCCTTAATTCTTCAGATTCTCTCATGGATTTTTATATCATGGATTTGTATTTGTGTTAAAATTCTCATTTTACACTTCCTAAATTGGGGGGAAAAAAAAGGCAAAAAGACTTTCTGACTTAGGTCATAGTTCCTTGTTACCTCTCTCCGGGAAGCAAACAGACTAACCTGAGTTTGAACTGTAACTCAGCATTTTTACTTCTTTGAGCCTCAGTTTCTTATCTGTAAGACAGAGCTAACTATCTCTTACTGGTGCTTTGAGGATTCTATGAGGTAATAGGCAAAGACCCTGGCCCATAACACGTGATAACAAAAAGGAAGGTTGTTTTCCTTCCCTTTCCTGAAAATATAAATGCATGAAAAAGAAAAAATGTAAAACTAAGGCTTGCAAGTTTCTTACAGTAGTTGCATATTCAGAAGGGATGAGGCATACTTAGAGTAGGAAATCTTGTAAAAGAGTATTCTTTGGTCAGAGGTGGGGAAACTCAAGGGGCTCCTTGGTTTTCTGCAGGAAGGATTACAGAATAGGACTCATATCCCCAGCATGGAAGAGTAAAGAAAGAAGAGACAGAAGAGAATTCAAGTCCCATCAGCAAACACACGTACTGTGTGTCAGGGTCCGTGCAAGACTCGGTGGGCACAGGTGCATATTCTACAACCCCTGCCTTCAGAGGAAACACAATGAACAACCAATGTTATTGGTGCACAGGCATACTGTAGAGAGACCTGCTTCCTCTTGCACCCAAGGAGGGCTGGAGAGGCTTCCTCACACCTGAGCTGAACTGTGAAGGGAAAATGGGAGTAAGTGGAAATGACATGAGTAAAAGCAAGAGAGGACATGCTTGTTTCAGAGTTCTAAAAATATACCATGTGTCTGGAGTTTAAGGACTCACATGGGGAGTGGGAGAGATGAAGTTAGGGTGCAAACCAGAGACCAGATCATGAAGTGTCCTCTCTGCCAGGCTCCAGTTCTAGTCACTACTGAATGCTTGCAGTTCCTGGATGTACCATTCTCTTAACTATCTAGTAGCCTTCTGATTCCTGTAATAGTGTGGCTCATTCCTGCTTTGCATGTGATGTTCCCTCTACTTGGTACCTCTTCTCTCAGGTTTTGCTGTGACTGGCTCTTTCTTATCATTCAGGCCTCAAAGCAAATGCAACTTCTGAAAGGACTTTACTACTGATGCCTCCCTCTATTAATAGTTTTCCTCCAACAAATCTCACATCCCATTATCCTGCTTTCTTTCTCATAACACATCATGGCTTGAATATACTTTCTTCTTTATGTTTGCATTGTCTCCTCGCCTCCTCCCCCATCATATGGAAGCTTCATTTCATTTCATGATTTCACTTTTGCATGTTTCCCACATCTTCAGTGTTGTCTGCAGACTCCTGCTACTGTGAGCCTTCTCTCTATGACCCCACATTCAGTCATTATGATTTGCATATGCTGAGAAGCTGTTTCTAATATAACTAATGACCTGAGTGATGCTGGGGTGTGAGGACTGTAACTGTTAAAAAGAGAAAATCTGTGATTAAGGGATTTCTGCCAAAGAAAAACACAAAAGAAAGCCCTACCATGAAAATGATAGTTAAAGAAAGGAGAAAGAGAGCTCTTTGTTATCAGCCACCCAATTTCTTGACCACACCTGAGTCCATTTCAGCAGAAAGGGTGCTCAATTTCTTCCTGGTATAGCATGAGGAATTTTTTATGTCCAAGGAAAAAACCAAAAGAGTTCTTAAAAGCTAAATAAGTTTTTCTCTATGCTAGGGTCAGACAGAATCCCTAGAGATGTTCCTGTGACTAAATCAGGATGTCCATGCAGCCTGGCAAAGCATATTTTCTCTTTTATTTGAAGTGAAAATTGCAATTAATGAACCTCATATTATTCATATTCACTCATAGCATCTCATATTTTTGGGTCTCTACTGGAAACTGCAAAAACCTTAGTGATAGGAGAAAGGATTGTCCTATGTCATTAAAATGTTCATTTTTAGACAATCTCTTTCTTCCCCTGTCAAGCCAAGCTTGTTTACAAATCATCTACTTCACCAATTTCAATTTTATTTTTTCTTCTTTATCATCCAGTAAGAAGCAGCAGGAGAAAAAAATGAAGAGAAGTAAAAGGCTGAAATTATCTATACTTTCCATGTTTAGTAATGCCTCATAATTAAACAAGATAATCTTATGTGGCAGAGCTATAAAAACACTGTAGAATGCTGTAAATGTCGCATAATATCTTAATTCATAATGCCTACCACAGACACATGATGATATTTTGATTTTATTTCGTTCTCTTTCCTACATTTCATCAACATTTGGGAAAAAAAGCAACATGATTCAATGCAAAGACAATGGAGAATTTAGTTTCAATTTTGCCATGGATTTCATGCACATGGGCAATAGTGTTATTTTAATTTAATTTTATTTCATAGCAATGAAATGTTTCTTAACTCTGAATAAGAAACTAAGAAGACACCTTGAGAAACTTATAAAAGAGTTTATTCTATAAAAACAATCTTCTTCAAGTCACAAGTACTAGCAAAATTCAGTAAAAAGCACTTAAAATATTTTTCAATTATAATGGACCTTTACAAATGACCAGGGCTTATTTTAAAATATTTTCATTATGAAATATCCAAACATTTATGCAGTCATCAAAATGCAAACACATTTGTCATCATCCAGTCTTATCAGATATTAATAGTCTGTCATTTTAGGTAGTATTAGATAAAAAGAATTCTTCCAGAAGAGGAGAATATCCTAAAACTGAAATTTAATAATTTTATATATATACTTTTATACTATACTATTTCTACATAATTATGTGCCTATAAACTGCAATTATCTTGCACAATGTTTTATATACATGATAACAATCGGTTTATACAGTTCTGCAGCTAGATTTATTTTCTTTAATATGTTTTTTCTTTGCTTTATCCATAGTACATTGATTTACAGTTCATGAATTTTAATTTCTTTATGCTACTCCATTATATAAATATAGAAAATTTGTTTATTCATCTCTTGATGAACAATTAGGTTGCTACCTAAAAGGTTTTATTTATATAATGCTGCAATGATTATTCCTGTATACATCTCCTTGTGCATAAATGTGATAACTTATCTAGGATTTATACCTGGAAGTGGAATTTCTGGATTGTAGATGATGTTTATCTTTAAATTTACTCTCTATTGTCAAATCATTCTCCAAAAAGCCTGTTCCCACTCAGAACCCCAACATCAGTATATGAGAGTTATCCTTGTTCCACATATGTGACTAATATTTGCATTAGCTGATTTTACTTATTTGCCAATCTGGAGGTGGGGGCAAGTGGGAAGTGGGGAAATGATATTCTATTTTTTTAATTTAATTTCCATTTCTTGGTTTATTAGCAAGATTGAGCAACTTTTCAGATGATAATTGGCATTTGGTTCTCTCTACTGTGAATTACTTTGATCATCATATCCTTTGTCCATAATTCTACTGGATTTTCTCTTTGTATTTCTCGATTTGTGGTTTGTCTTTTATCTTTGTGATCTCCTGTGGAAGAGAAAGTTTTAAGTTCAATGCTGTCAAATTTAACAATTTACAAAGGTAGTTTCTGCTTTTTGCATCTTATTTACTCATCATTTCCTACCTGAAGACATAAATGGAATTTATTTTAAATGTGACACAGGCAATGACTAGTTTTATTTTTTCCCATAATGATAACCAGGACAACTCTATGAATAATCTATTTTTTTCCTTGTGGATCAGTAATGTTGGCTGTCATGTCATTTTCACATCTGTGTGAGTCTTTCTGCACTCTCTATTCTGTTCCACTAGTTCATTTGTCTTTCCTTTTGTCTATACCACACTGTTACAGTCTAGCTATACAATAGCCTTGGAATCTGAGGCAAGGCCCTACCTGTCACTTACATAATCTTGGTAACTTACTCCTCAGATTCATAAATCCTGTGATCAGCTTGTCAATTTCTCCCAAATAAACATTTCTAGGATATTTAATTAAAATGCATTAAATTTATATATCAATCTAGAGATAAATGTTATTTTAAAATATTGCATGATTTACAAACAAGAATATTTATTTAGGTCCTTTACTTAGGTCTTCTCTTATAGTCTGACTTCTTTTACTCAACATAGTTTTTTCAGATCCACCCAGGGTTGTTGTATGTGTGAACAGTTCATTCCTCTTTATTACAGTAGTGTTCATTATATGAGATACTTGTAGATTTATTGAAGATAAACTTTATCAGAATAAGCATGTTCATTTCTGGTCCTAGTTTACTGAGGATTAGATTAGGTGTTAAATTTTATCAGGCACATTTTCTGTATCGTAGTGATTAAATGGTTTTACTCTTTTAATATGTTAGTATAATAAATCCACATTGATATCCTAACATAAATCCAACATTGCAATCCCAGAATAAATCCTACTTGGTCAGGATATATGCTAATATTTTGTTTTTAATCTATGCTCATGGAAATTACTGGCCTGTAATTTCCCATTCTTGTATTTTTGGTCAGATTTTTTCCTTTTATTGAGAACAAAAGAAAAGTCTATTGACCATAGGAAGGGGATTCTAATGGCACAGTAGAAGAGAATGAAAGATAGAAGATAACCCAGAAAGGATGAAACGCTAAGCTAGAGAGAGTGGCTGCTACATGAAGTTGTAACTTGTTTAAAGATTATGAGCCAGTGATAATAGAGGTAGATTTTAAAAACTAAGGATTTCATTAATGTGGCAAAGATGGGAAAAGATTCTGGATCAAGTTAATCCATGTGAAATTCCTACTGAATGTTTGTGGGAACTTTAAGTGTTACAGTGCATCTTTTAAATACTTAACCAAGGTTGAGATTGCCAAACTTGATGATAAAAATGATAATGGTGAAAAAATAATAGTCATCATATATTGAGATCCAGGTAATCCCATGAAGTAGATTTTACTATCTTTTTTATACAGGTGAGAAAAAATAAGAAGTTAAATGACATACCCAAAGGTACAGAACTAGTAAGTAACAGAGCCAGTATTCCCTCTCAAATTAGCTAGTTAGCTAGCTAGGCTAGATAGATAGATAGATAGATAGATAGATAGATAGATAGATAGATAGACAGTTAGATTAGATAATAGACTAGAGAGATTGGATATATAGATAAAGGTATCATATATGTATATATATGTATGTATGCACTGACATGAATATATCTGTATGTATATGTACACACAGAGGGAGAGGGAAATTTTGGAATAGAAAGGTAAGAGAACTATCTCTGAGTAAGTTAAAAAAAATGTAACCAATCATAGCAACTTACTGCATTTGATATTTTGACATATAATATGAAGGAAAAATAGGTCAGAAATATTCTATAAAACCAGCTATTGTAATAAACAACCAAAACATCCAAAAAATGTAAAGATCTAAAAGTGTAAAATGAATATGCACAAATTATTCCATATGAAACCAGATTCTGTAAGACACAGAGCTCTGATTTTCAGGCTACAAAATCTTCTCATGCATAACCATTGTATTTCTTTCATGGGCAGGACAAACATCATGGGAAAGGATTGTTTCAATTTAGGAGAATACATTTAGAAATCAAACATGAAGGCTTACAATGATTAAGTCAATCTAAAGAAACTTAATTTGGATGGACTGGACCTCTTTCATTCAGAAGTATATTTCCATGGGAAGTAGATGTGGCTCAAGTGATTGGGCTCCCGTCTACCATATAGGAGGTCCAGGGTTCAATTCCCGGGGCCTCCTGGTAAAGGCAAATTGGTCCATGTGGCAAACTGGCCAAGCAGAGAGCTGGCCCACAAGGCGTGCTGGCCCATGTGGAAAGCAGGCGCAGCAAGATGATGCAACCGAAAAAGGCACAGAGGAGAGACAATAAGAGACATAGCAGACCAGGGAGCAGAGGTGGCGCAAAAGATTGAGCACCTTTCTCCCCCTCTGGAAGGTCCCAGGATCGGTTCCCAATGCCGCCTAAAGAGAAGACAAGCAGACACACAAGAGCACACAGTGAATGGACACAGAGAGCAGACAGTGAGCACAAAACAACAAGGAGGGCGGGGAGAGAAATAAATAAATAAATCTTTTTTTAAAGGGGTGTATTTCCAGTGCCTAGCCAGTGCCTGACACTTACTAAGTTTGTTGAATGAAGTAAATGAATACATGAGAAGAAAGAACGGCACACAGAAGCTAACAATTCATGACAGGAAATGAGATATCACACAGAACTTGGATGCCGAGAAACCTGTATCTATTTTAGGCTGCCTTTGCTTGTGTCTTCATTTGCTGGAATATATCATTCCAGGAGAGCTTGATCATAAATCAACAGCACTCCTCTCTGATTATTGACTGATATTCACACCAAGCAGAGGGAAAAAACAACCTTTGATTTAGAGCTGAAGAATGAACTGCTATCTACTATCTAAAGTCCATTTGCAGGGTAGGGTATTTCCTCCTCAGTCTTGCTGCAAAAAGAATAAGTATGACATGAAGCTCATTCCATGACTCACCAAAATTTGGCATAGGTCAATAAATGACTTGTCTAACTTTCTAGGCTGAAGAGTCCCACTAAACTATTATTAAAGGTTCTTGCATTTCTAGTAAACATAGTTCATGCCCTTAAACACCGTGGAAAGAAACATCTTTCAAGATTGAATGGCTTATAAATATTAGACTTCACCTAATTTTTCCTTATTTCTATTGTGTTAGCTAAATCATTACAGTATCTACATTTTTATTTATCTTGACAAGAATAAAATGTCTCCATATTGTAAACTGAAAAAACATAATCACCTCTCAGTGGCAGCAACAATGGTAAATAGCATGCTGGTTTTTGGATTGAGCATACTGTTAAAACAGCATACCGTTAAAAAAAAAAGCTGGTTTTTGGATTGAGCATACTGTTAGTCAATGGTGGGTCATAGGACATAAAATGTATAATCAGACCAGATCAGATCCAGCATTTTATGGTCTCCCTGAAAATACTTCCACTGGTCCACTGGTTAGGACTAAATGTGTTTGTCACACAAGGATGAAGTGTAAAATGGAAGCTATATCTCTGAATCATTAATCCTAAAGGCTGTTAAACTTAGTACTGAAAGAAAAAGTTTGTATTACATGACCTCAAAAAACCTAAAAATGCAATTCAATTCAACAACCATTTGCTGAATATCTAGTTTTAGTCCTCAAAACAAGGGAGCCTAATAGCTATGCTCATTATAAAGTTTATAGGCATAAATAAAGTATCAAGGAGTGGTTTATGTCAATTTAAAAAATGAACAAGTAATGGCCCCCCCCCTTAGGTCCCTGAAGCTTTCTTCTCAGTTGTAGAACTGGAAAATACCTCCAAGAGTTTATTTGGTACATTCTCCTGCCTTTGTGGTTATAATATATTATTATGATGATCTATTCAGGGTGAGCAGCTTTTTCAAGATTATGCAAATGCTAAATGACAAAAATACATGACTAGAAGTCAGGTCCTTCTATCTCCTAGTGCAGTATTTTTTCCCCTGCACCATGCTGTTGCCCATGGAACTATATATTAAAGAGTAAAATGGAATATAAATAGTATGAAGAAAGATCAGTACCCACGTACAAGTTTCCACACAAATCAGATTCTCCTATAAATTTAGAAAACTATGCCTAGTAAGATTTCCATATGTGAAAGGTCCAAAAGTGCAAATCACATAGTTTAAAGTTTCCCTGTTTGTAAATATTATGCTTTGGTCAGGTAAGAACTTGAAAGTGAAGTAAAAACTATGCTAAAGATTGTTATACAGTTAGACTTAACTAGGTTGAGGAGACTATGGTTAATTTGCTGTCCACCATGTATGTTGTTTTGCTGAGGTTATTATGAAATAAAGATAAATTTAACAAAATATGTGATGACCTGAATATTGATAACTACAAAATATTGCTAAAAGAAATTAAAGAAGACCTACAAAAATGAGGAGATTCAGCATGAATTTTCCCCAAAGTGATCTATAGATTTTGTACAAGTCCAATCAGGAAAATAACATGATATTGATATATATTACATCATAATACTAAATTATTCTAAATTATTCCACATAGAACTCAGGCAGATTCATATTTCTGTACAAAGGGTAATAATCCTTTCAAATACTGGCTAAAATTAAATATGAGAAATCTGAGCAACATTATTCAGATTTTTATTTAAGGGTTCTTATCCCAAATAGCTAAAATGTGATGAACTACATGAAACATCATGATAAGAAAGCAAAAACTTCTTTAAAACAGTTGCTTAGCAATGTATTATTTTTCCAAATAAAATATTGCCCAGATGCTCATTATGTGAAAAAAAAAAATCCCATCAGTCCTTTTGGGGGTAGAAATTGAGAAGCTGATTCTAAAATTCATATGAAAATATGAAGGACCCAGTATAGCCAAAACAATTGGAAAAAGAAAATGAATCAGAAGACTTGTGCTATTTGATTTCAGGACTTACTGTAAGGTGGCAGTAATCGAGACAGTGAGAGATGGGCAAAGGCTGCACATACAGATAAAAGAAACTGAATAGAGGGTCCACATAAAGACCCAAAATGTATGGTCAATTTATTTTTGACAAGGTGCTAAGCTAATTTAATGGAGAAAGGATAGGATTTTCAACAAATGATGCTAGAAAATATGGATATTCATATGGGGAAAAAATGAACTTCACAACATTCATAAAATTAACTCTAAATAGATCACAGACCTAAATAAAGAAGCTAAAATTATAAAATGTCTAGAATAAAACATAGGAGAAAACCATGGTGTCAAAAAAATAGACAAATATTTATTTGATAGAACACAAAGCTCAAAAATCATTTTTTAAAAATTAGTAAACTCAAATACATAAGACTTAAAAATGTCTTATCTTCAAAAGATACTTTTAAGAAAATGAAACTGCAAACCAGAGAGGGAAATCATTTGCAATCCATATAGCTGACAAAAAAACTTGTATCAAGAATATATATACATATATATATATATATTTTTTTTTTTTTTTTAAACTTTTACAAAACAGACAAAACTTGAGTGGATAATTCATTAAATAGATAAAAATGGACAATGAGCACATGAAGAGGTGCTTGTGCCATCTGGGAAATGCAAATTAAAAGCACAATGAAATACCACTACCAGGCACTTGAATAGCTAAAATTAATAATAATACCAAGGATAA
The DNA here is from genome assembly GCA_026826555.1 of Tolypeutes matacus. Classification (NCBI taxonomy): domain Eukaryota; kingdom Metazoa; phylum Chordata; class Mammalia; order Cingulata; family Chlamyphoridae; genus Tolypeutes; species Tolypeutes matacus. The sequence goes on along the minus strand of JAKSZT010053806.1, from coordinate 2,248,727 downwards.
AGAGAAAAACCTAAAAGTTTCCAGAGAAAAGATTATCTGATAAATTATATTTCCCTCTGTCTAAGTTCTCCTAAAAACCTTAAGACCAAGGTGTTTACCTTGCCCCTCATTGTACTCCTAGCATGTAGCTGAGGGTATAACAAGCAACAGTAGACTGCCAAGAGAATAAAGTAAATGGATGGATGCATACATGAATGCATACATAATTAGAGGTAATATGCAATATACAAGCTATCACAGAAGTCAGTACCATCTTGTTAGATTACATTTTCCCAGGATGACTGTATTTATGAATATGTTTTAAAAATAATTTTCAGTTTTGAAACTAATTTGTTCCCAAGTTCCATGATGAAATAGATACTAAACTTGTTCAACCTGTGGTTGCTCTCCAAATCATTTTCCTTGTTTTACTGAACAAAGAGAAATTTTCCTTTTTTTTTTTTTTTTTTCATTCCCAATGGCATTGCTTTATCAATTACAGAATTATCACTGTCAAGTTCTCTTTTTCCATATTTATTCCATGTGTTTAAGACAGTATGAAAAATAAAGGGGCCCATGGCCACCTTTACATAGGCAACCTGAATATACCCAGGTATATTCAGTATCCTAAGATACATGGTACTGAAGTAGGCTCCCTGTAACAGGTTTAGACACCTGACTTTAGCTGGAACAAATCAATCTCTTCCTCAGTAATTTGTAAATGAGACTGTGAAATTTTAGCTTTAATCTTGGAAATCTCTTGAAAACAGGATATGCAAATCCATAAGCCCTGAGTAATTTTATCAGACTGATTGGGAAGGAGAGAAAGTCAGTTTCTGCACTGAGAATTAAAAACTGGAACAGATTGGAAGAGAGCTGCAATGAGAAGAAGTAATGGGAGCTCCTGATGGTACCAGTCTTTTCAGGAAGCTGAGCAATATTTCTGTCCTTGCATTCTATTAGATTTCTCTGCATCCTTATAATATCCCCCTACTTTTTGCTTCTTCAGTAGCTAAAGTGTTTCTATTGGTACTTGCCTAATGGCCCAAAGGGATCCTAATTAATACACTGTAGGATTGTCTCCAAGAATGTTTATGTACATTATAGCATGACTATCCAAGACATCTGTGTAATAGATCCTCTTCTAGTTCCAAGGTAATGAATTTAAGAATGCACTTGTCTGGAGCTTTATCACATGGGGAGATTAAGAGTGATAGGTGAGGAGTTTGTTCCAGCTTCAATGTTTTGTGTATGGTACACTGGCAGTCATTATGTGCATGGGATAACCCTAAGCCTGAGCAGTTGCATCAGGTCTGATGGTCTATAGCATATTCCCAGGTAAGGCTGCATCCTGGGTTACTCTTGCTACATGTATATACAAATGGGCTTACAGGAAACCAGTTCAGAGTCTGACTGAGCCTTACTCACTCATATATTGTTGTCTACTATATCCTTCACCAGCTCACTTATATGCATCCTTACTGCAAAAATTTCTTTCTGTATCATTTATATGAGTAAATATTGCTTAACTTTTTTTCACATATGGAGTCTTTCTGTCCATCTGAACCTACTGTTCTCATTTGTCATTATACTATTCAACTTGAGACCTTTGCTCTTTTAAATCTCTTGAAGTGGGTGCCTCATGAACTACATGCTGAACTTCACAATGAATTCATTGTATGTTTGGGATCCAAATTTAACAGATAATCTTCACCCAATGCCTTTCTTGATCCCTGCAGGCAGAACTAGACATTCCATTTCCCCTCTTCTATACTATCCTGCATAAATTTCTCTTGTAATTATCAGTTGATTTTAATTATTTTGTCTTTCCTCCTAAACTGTGAGCACCTTAAAAGCAAGTGATCTCATCTTATTTGTATTTGTATTGCCATTTCCTATCCTAATCCTACTCATATAAGTAGGCACCCAACAAGTGCTCATTAAATGAAGAATTGAATGAATGGATGAATAAATGAATGAATGGTTGACTGTTCATACAAGTTCAAAGACTGCAAAATCACAGAGGACTTTTAGTATCTATTGTCTAGTGAGAAGAGTTTCAAATGACTGTATTTATAACTAAAGTCAAATCACCATCATAGGCAATTAACAAACAATACTGCTTTTAGCAAAAGGATAAACAAGGGAAGCGGCTGTAGCTCAATCAGTAGGACTCCCGTTTACCATATGGGAGGCCCAGGGTTCGGTTCCCGGGGCCTCCTGGTGAAGGCAAGCCCGCCCGCACGGCATGGTTAGCTGACCCAGCGAGCACAAGCAGCAAGGGGGGGATAAATGAATAAATAAATAAAATCTTAAAAAAAAAAAAAAAAAAAAAGGATAAACAATTTAAATCTTCCCCTAGAGTAAATTTGTGAGAAACCATCTAGTGACCCATGAATAAAAAATAAATAAAACACTTTGGAGGAGATTTTGAATTCTTCTTTTGGATTTCTTGGGAAACATGACAGAGAAAGTAAAGTTTAACTATTTCTGATTATTTGCCCTCTGGAACTGAGGTAAGGTATATGTGGTATATGTGTGGAAGGGTAGGGATGGGGGAGGGATAGAGGAGAAAGAGAGAGAGAGAGAAAAGAGAGAGACAGACTATGCTTATGCATATTTTTCTTATACATGTAATCTTAGTTAATGATAAGTTATTAAAAATCAGAGACTTGTGGATAAATCTTAAACACAAAAAATATAACTTCTATTTGCAATAAACTAATAAGAAAAAAACCTTTGCAGTTTATTATTCTAAGAGGCAAATGTTATCATCAAAACATCTCTCTTGGTAATTTTAAGAGGTGATTAAATTCCCATAATGATACTCCACTACTTTTATTGTTCTGGCTAAAGATGGTTCATTAAATAAATAGTTTCCAAGTGTAAGATAATAGGGTTGATGTGATGGTTTGAAGCTGTATGTTCCCCAGAAAAATATGTTCTTAAAGTTAACCCATGCTGCTAGTGTAGACCCATTGTACGTTGAATCTTTTAGTGAGTAGGATCTTAACTAAGATGTGATCCACCTCTTTCAGGATGGGTCTTAATCTTCTTACTGACATCCTTTATAAGAGAATGAAATTCAAACACAGAGAAAGAAAACCAAGGAAGCAAGAAGCTGGAAACAACAAAACCTGAAAGAGAAGCGAAAGACCAGCAGATGCCACCATGTGACTTGCCATGTGACAGAGGAGTCCAGGATCACCAGAAGCCAGTCTTACAACAAGGTTTCATCTTGATGATGGCTTGATTTGGACATTTTCATGGCCTCAGAACTGTAAGCCTGTAAGGTAATAAATCCCATTGTAAAAGTCAACTCTTTTTTGGTATTTTGCTTTCAGCCACTTAGCAAACTAGAACAGTTGGCTTTTCTGTTCAATAAGCACCAAGGTAATGAAAAGCATTGCTTTTTCCTTGATTTGAAGCTTCTGTTCCCTGTGCTGGACTCAAACTATACCTGCATATATTGAGCTCATTTTGCCTCCTTCCAACATAAATCTCTCCTACCCTCTTTCTCTCTGTTCTGCCCTTCTCTCTTCTCCAATTTTCTCTTCCTTCCATCTAGCACCTACTCTCTATTATAAACTGAGAGTAGTAAACTTGTTGTTAGGCTCAGGACTTACAACAAGGTTAAATCAATCTTGGTTGTCACACAGTCTATCTAAGGAAGAAATACTATAAACAAATGGTTACAATGTTAATGTGATAAATGCCCTTATAATGTTATGTACAGAGGCAAACACACCCAATTAAATATGAGGGTGGGACCAAGAAGTTGTCACAAAGGAGATTCCTTTAATCCCCTTTGTTCATCTTAATGAGAGCAAAGTTCATTTTAAGGAGAGGGCCTTGAAAGAGCAAATACTTGTCTGGATATGTCACACTGCATTCTCAGTGTATATCATGGGGCCTTTAATAAATACATGCCAAATGACTGAATGAATAAATTTTCCAGCTAAAGAATATGTAAAAGGTGTTCCAAGGAGATGGAACAACATGTCCAACGACAAAGCAATAAGAGAGTCTAAGTACATAATGGGCTAAAAATGACAAAGAAAAGAATGAAAGCATTTGATTTTTTTAAAGGTGTTGGGATAGTTAATTTTTCTTAAGATTTTTTATGAATAACAGTTGTGGCTTTCAGCATTTGTCTAACCAAAAAATATTTGTATTCTACTTTTTCTCTTAGTTATATATTAAGATTATATTAAGAATATTTTCTAGGTTGTTACAAAGTCTTCATAATTATTTTTCAAATGGATGCATATTACTTTGAGCTGACTAATCATTTATTTAACATTGTTCGTGTTTGTTCTCAGTATTGCAATTTAATCATAATAAAAGAATTTATAAATCAGCTTTTAAATTCTGGGACTAGGGGAAAGGAGATTCAGCGTGTATATAGCTCAGTGTGGATTGTATTTACTGAGTGTCCAGGAAGCCCTGGCTCGTTTGTGATCTCCCAATTACCCTGAAGGCCGCAAAGTGCTATGAAAAGCGCTGCAAAAGATGTTTTTGTACAACTTAAATCATCTCTCTCAACCCAAACCCCATTTGGGTGACGATTTCTCCAGTGGGGCTAATAGTGGCCACCACTGAAATTAGTGATCTAAAGAATTATGTGATCACTCCAAGGGAGAGCTAGTGGACATATTCCCTTTCTCAGTGCCTAAAAAAAATGCTGAAGTAACCCTACACCAGTGCCTTCCTCAGCTCAGCCTCTTGAAAAGTTTAACAGGCCAGCTGGAGTGATAAGTACAATGAAAGGGCCCAGAATGACTAGACGACTTGGAAGGAAGATGATGATCTTGCAGGAAGAATGAGGTGATGGTTAACAAAAAGTCTGATGGGCACATAAGAGATTCTAGAAAATGCTTGTGAAGTAAGGAAGTTGTGTAGGTCAGTCAGCAACCACCCTGGGTGCAAACCAGAGATTCAGTCAAATAGTACTTAAAAAAAAAGAGAGAGAGAGAACAAGAGGAAATCCAGAGCACTAATGGGGCAGGCGTAGGGGGCAGAGGGCAGTGGTCTGTGTAGCAAGAGGGGAAGGGGTTAAGAAGAAGGCTCAGTGGAATTGTAAGGGTTCTAGTAGTAGCTCCAATTACTAAAGGTACAAAAGAGGTTTATATTTTCTCTTGATGGCATAATACAGGTGAATAAAAATGGCTATAAATAAAATCTGGCACAATCAGAATCTCAGAACATTTGGGTTGAGATTCACATCTAATAACATTTGGATGGTTGATCAAAGCTTTAAAATAGACATAGAAGGACTGTAAGAAGGTAAAAATATTAGATGCTATTCTCCATTTAAAAATGGTTCTATTGATCCACAATAATTTACTTAGGTGTTTATTTGCAGTCTTTTTTGTTTGTCTTTGGAGTGGGTCACTTCCTCCAGGAATCCTTCCATGGAGCTCTTCTGACTGGTATTTCTCTCATATTTTCCCACCACAGCCCATGATTCACTTTTAACAGCATTTAGTATACTATATAAGATTCACATATTTGTCTTGTATAATCATTTTGTGGGCAAGAACTGTGTTGTGTCTATTCCATACTTTTTACTTTTGTACCCTTAGCAATGATCCCACTGTCAAGCACATAGAGCATGTTCAATAAAAATTTGATGAACTTATGAATGCATGAATAAGGTTAATGAGTTTGTACTGAGAAACCTATATTCCATTCTTGTATAAAAAATTCACATTGAGAGGGTAAAGGGCTAAGTTGTAGGAACTCTAAGTTCCTTTCTGACTCTACAGTTCTGCGATTCTTTTGTCTCAACAATGGTTCGATTTTGGTTCTTTAGAGAGAGGCTTGCCAACAGAGATTGCTCACCGATAATTACCTTTCTGTAAATCCAAGATAGACAGAATGTATTTGAGTTTCATAAAAAATATCTTAGTACATAGAATCCTATACCTATTGTTTGGAGTTTTAGTGGATTTCATAGTTCTTGGCCCTAGTCTTAAAGTTGACTTAAGAATCCATTTGAGTCGTAAGACTGACATCTACTGGCTAACTGTGGATATTGTAGAAAGGGAGGAGCATCAGAGAGCAAAATAAAAAGAGCCATTCTGGGTTTAACTGTTATGTCAGTAAGGGTTCTCCATATGAGATTTATTATATATACATAATATATATAATATATAATATATAGATACATTCCAGTGAAAAAGAACTGACAGTATATACATATGAGATTTATTATAGGAATTAGCTCAAGTAACATGTGACCATGGGGTTGACAAGTACAAATTCTGTAGGGCAGGCCACAAACTGGAAACTCAAAAAAGGTGAAGTTGGATTCCCCAGGGGAAGCTAACTGGCTGTAGTAAAGGCAGAAATTCTTTCTGATTTCTGAAATCCTCTCTTCTGGCTTTTAATACCTCCAACTGATTGGATGAGGAGACTCCCTGCATTGCTGAGGGCAATCTCCTTTGTTGTTTGTAGATGCATCCAACAGTAGACACAATCAACTGATTATAGATGCAAATCCATCTATGAAATACCTTCACAGTAACAATCAGGCCAGTGCTTGGCTGAACAAACAATTGGACACCATAACCTAGCCAAGTTGACATATGAAATTAACTGTCATTAACCATCAAAACTGTTAAACATTGAAAAGGAAAAGCAAAAAAGAAAGGTAACCTTACATGTGGAAATAATATATTCACAGACAGTCAAAGAAATATGTGGAGTTCACCAGAATTGATTTTTCCTTGAAGAAGAAAGTAAGGGTAGATAAAACATAAATGAAGAAACCATTCAGGAAAAGAACACAAGGAAATAGATTGATCAGAATGTTTATGATGGAAGACTAATACTCTGGAGTTCTTATAAGTTATTGTGGAAAAAACATGAAAGAGGTTCTTGGATAGGTATTTTGGCAACCAGATTATTATTTTGCTGTGGTCCATAGCAGAGCTATGGTTGGATGCAAGGGGCTTGGGTAGAGAGGTTCCATCTGTACTATCTGCTACTCATGACTGACTTGTGTTCCCCCAATTTCAGGCACATTAATGGAATTCATTCCTTTATGAGAAATGTGCTGTGTACATACTTTCTGAACTTCTAAGTTGTTCTCTTGTTCATTATTCTCCCTCTTTCCAACCGATTTCATTTTCCTTGCTTGATGTTGCCAGTGTGCAGATCACCACAAGGTCCCTGCTGCCTTCCAGCTGGCCTCATCATGCTTTGCTACTATCAATTTGGAAAGGAGGGCAGGAATGGAAAGAGGAAGCAAGTGGAATGAATCAATTAATTAAGGTATGGAAATTTGCTCATATGTTGGGGGTGAGAAGGTAGAAGGGTTATACTGACAATACTGTGGTGAGCAAAACAGACCCAGTTCTTGCACTCAGGAAGCAATTAGTAATTCTAATTATTAAAAATAATTAGTTTATTTTTAAACTATTTTATTAAATAATTATTTAATCAGTATTGTGGTAAGAGCTACTAAGGAGGTACAGGGTGCTAGGGGAATATACAACAGGGAGGGCCTTGATCTAGTCTGAGAGGAAGAAAATGTTTTCTAGGCAAAGAATATTTGAGCTGATATTTAAAGATTAAGTGTTTTTTTAGCTAAAGGAAGGGATAGGGACAGCATTACAAATGGAGGTCAGAGCATGTATGAAGGCACTTAGGCAAGAATAACAAGTAATTTAAACCCTCCTATAGCCCTTTCTGTGTGCCAGGCTCTAATCTACACTTTCCATATGTAGTCTTTGTTCATATAAACACATTCAGCTGAATATTATTGTTATATCCATTTTACAGATGCAGAAACTTTGGCACAGAGATAATAAGTAACTTGCCCATGATCACAGAATTAGTAAATGGTCAGTTCAGGAATGAAATCCAGGCAGTCCTACTCCAGAGTTTGAAAGCATCAAAAGAATGAAATAAGGTCAGAGTGGCTGGGCCTTGGAGAAGATGGGAGAGAAGTATACATGAAGTTGAAGAGGAAGGAAGGAGACAGATCCTGTTGGGCCTTGTGGCCATGTTAAAGAATTTGATTTTTATTTTAATAGTTATTGGACACTATTGCTAAGTGTTAAGCAGGGGAGGTGTATGACCAATTTTGCCTTTGGCAAAGTTCACTCTGGCTGCAGCATGGATAGAGACCTTGTCTGGTCTCCCATACAAGGGAAATGCCCTTGCTGATTACCTGTGTTTGCTGTACTATATAAAAGAAGTATTGCTGTTTTAACAGTTGATGCTGTGGCATAAGAAAACAAAGCAAACTGTTCTCATACATTCCCAAGAAGGGAAAGGTTATGCAGTGTTATTTGTGCAAAAGATATTGAATATTAGATATGAAGGAAATGAAAAAGAATAGGTCATCTGCATGACAATAGCCTCAGAGTAATAGCCTCAGAGTAAAATAAAGCATTGACAATATAATGCAATAATACATGGTAGGGTCACATTAAATAACATATACAGATAAGAATATATATGTTTGTGTTTTTATTTATTTTTTATTTATTTATTTTTTTAAAAGATTTTACTTATTTATTCATTCATCCCCCCCCTGCTGCCCACGCTCGCCGGGCCAGCCAACCACGCCATCCGGGCGGGCCCGCCCCCACCAGGAGGCCCCAGGAACCGAACCCGGGGCCTCCCACATGGTAAACGGGAGCCCCACTGATTGAGCCACAGCCGCCTCCCTGTTTGTGTTTTTAGAACATTTCCTGATAATTCATTTCTCAATACATAATGCAATTTTAGAAAGGTTTTGCAAGGAAAGATGGATATGCTGATATCCAAGGACATGTAAAGAACTTGACAATTTTGTTCTTCAACTCCTCAATCTCTGAAGCTGGTTGCATGTTTCAAATGACTTTACTACATATTCAAACTTTTAAAAAGTTCAGAATTAGCATGACTTCTGTAATAGCTCTTGGACTATCATCTAAATGAAGGTTTCAGTATGCATAGTTACCCCTAGTAACATGAGCTTCTTAAAAGCAGGTACCATGCTCTATAAATCTTTTCACAGTATCTATCATAATGCTTTGCCCATGTCAGTGTTGAATGAATGAAGGGTGAATTAACAAATGAATGATAACGCTGCTAAAGGCCTATAGCTGCAAAATTCTGTTGCAGAGATGGGTATTCCTGGTGTGCTGGCTTACTTCTTCTACAGATGTTCAGCAAGCATAGTGTATTTAGTCAGCCAAAGGGGTGCTGATGCAAAATACCAGAAATCTGTTGGCTTTTATAAAGGGTATTTATTTGGGGTAGAAGCTTACAGTTACCAGGCCATAAAACGTAAGTTACTCCCTCACCAAAGTCTGTTGCCACGTGTTGGTGCAAGATGGCTTCTGATGTCTGCCAAGGGTTCAGAGTTCCTGGATTCCTCTCTTCCCGGGTCTTGTTTCTCTCTGGGCTCAGCTGCTGTGCTGGCTCCACAAGACCAGCTGTAGACTATCAGGCAAACAGCTCTGTCTCTCTCTCCCGGGGGCTTCTGCTGTCTCTATTCCTCTGTGTTCTTCACCTCTGTGTTTATTTCTCAGGCTCCAATATCAAAACTCCAACCTCCCTTCTCTGTGGTGGGGTTTCTCTGTGAGACTCAGCCCACCAAGGGGGTGGGGACTCAACATCTTACTGATGTGGCCCAATCAAAGCCTTAATCATTATTTAATCAAAAAAAGTAAAACCTCTGAATCCAATACACTCTAATATGCCCAGAGTAAAAGACCAGTTTACAAACATAATACAATATTTCTTTTTGGAATTCATCAATAATATCAAACTGCTACACATACTCTGGGCCTTGTTAGCCATCAGTAGACAGCAAATGCAAGTACCTTCTGTATTTATAAGGCACTTCATAGAGGCCTAAAGGGGGTAAAACCACAAAACATACTTTATACAGAAAAGAGGCCTGAAAGCTTTAGTGCAAAAAGGATAAGCAGGAATCAAATTTGCTGGGCATTACAAATCAGTAGGTAATTCCTAACTGGAATTACTGGAATCACATTTTTTTGAAAATGTTATTTCATTTGCCAGAAATCGTATGAGATTAAATTTAGTAGGGAGAACTCTTCTGTATAGAACTGGAAGACAAATGAAAATCAAATGGATTGCAGATGTGGCTTTTACCAAGAGGCACTAACCCCTAAGGAAGTATTTTAAAGACAGTATATAAAACACCCATAAGTTTCTTTCTGAAAATATCAATGTGGGAAAATTTCTGTTTTATACTTATTACAATAAAACAAAACATTTACGCTCACACGTCCCAATATCAAAACTTCTTACATAGCTATAGCTTTCTAATCAGCACAACACTGTCACTAGAACAGACACACAAACCAATAGCATCCAATTGAATATTCAAAAATAAACTCACACATCAATAGCCAATTGATTTTTTTTTTTTTTTTTTAAGCAGAATTACTTCACTCTGAGGTAAAAAAATAAGAACAAAAAAATTGCACACAAAAATAAGAACTAGCATCCAGGGGGCGTCCAGGTCTCAGCTTCACTGAGTCGCCTCAGTGTCCCAAGCATGAGGAAAGTCCCCTCTGAAGGCGGGGCAGGCCTTGAAGTCAGAAAGCGGGAGGCGGTCCACGGTTGGGCGTGGAGATTCGTGGGTGTTTCTGGTTTACACCTGCCCCACGTGGCGCCTTTGAGGGCGGGGCTCAGGCCTGCGGTGGCAGAAGCGCCAATTTCTCCCCCAGCGCGGCCTAGAGAACCTGTTCCGCAGGCACCTGCTGGCTCACCAGGTCCTGGAAGAGCCGCTGGGAGCGCGGCATGTTCAAGGCCTCGGCCACGCTCTCCTCCATGCCACAGCGCGTCTGGGAACGACTTTCTTAGCTCTTCCTCCACGGCCTAAGCGGTGTAAAACTGGCGCAGGCTGCGACCCGCGAGGCCTACAGCTCGAGGCCCAAGACCAGGGTGCTCCGCAGCGCGGGCACCTCCAGCTTCAGCGACGTCGTGGGTTTTTCGCTCCCGGCGGCGGCCGCCATTGGCGGCGGGGACCAAACCGGGAGGACGGAGCCAGGCGGAAACGGACCTGCTGCCTCTTCCGAGGTGGGTCCTGCGGTCCTTCTAACCCTCCCGACGCCACAGACTGCGGTTTCGCATCTCGGGGTTCTCGCCCGCTGGTTCCGGTCCAAGCTGGGCTCGGGGCTCAGGGGCTGGAGGTTCAGGGAGTGGCCCCGGGCCCCCAAGGCCTCTTCCCCTAATGCCTGCCGTGACTCCCCACAGCCCATCATCTTGAGGTTGCTGTGGGGGCAGATAGGAAGGTGACCAAGGGTCACGGGGCACAGACTGGCCACTCTGCCTGGCCCTCTCCCAGATGCCACCACCGAAACCATTAGCCCTTACTCCAGGAGGCCTTAGCCAGTTAGTTTTTGGCAAGGGTGTCAAGTTCAGTAAAATGGTAAAGAATAACCTCTTAAATGGTACTGGGGAAAATGGATATCCACCTGCAAAATAAATGAAAGTGTACACCTACTTTACACCGTATACAGAAATCAACTCAAAATGGATCAATGACCTAAATATAAGAACTAAAACTATAAAACTCAATAAAACATAGGAGAATATCTTCAGAACCTTGAATTAGGCTAGATTCTTAAAACTTTGAACCAAAAGCAAGAGCAACAAAAGAAAAAATAGATAAATCAGACTTCATCAAAATTAAAAACTTGTGCATCAAAGGACATTACCAAGAAAGTGAGAAGATAACCTATAGAATGGAAGAAAATATTTGGAAATCATATATCTGATAAGGCTTTAATATCCAGAATATATGAAGAACTGCTACAACTCAACACCAAAACCAACCCAATTAAAAAAATGGTTAAAAGACTTGATTAGACATTTCTCCAAAGAAGATATACAAAAGGCCAATAAGCACATGAAATGGTCAACATAATTAGACAATAAGGAAATACAAATCAAAATAAAGAGATACAACCTCACACCCTTTTAGAATGGCCTTTATTATTATTTTTTATTTTTTATTTTTTTAAGGAAAATAACAAGGGCTGGCAAGGACATGGAAAAATAGGGACACTTTTACAAAATTGTTGGTGGGAATGTAAAATAGTGCAGCCATTGTGGAAAAGAGTTTGGTAGTTCCTCATAAAGTTAAACAGAATTACCATGTGATCTAGCAATCCCACTTCTATATACCCAAAAGAATTGAAAGCAGGGACTCAGATAATTGTGCATCAGTATTCATAGCAGCATTATTTGCAATAGCCAAAAAGTGGAAGCAACCCAAATGTCCATCAGCAGATGAATGGATAAACAAAATGTGATGTATGCATACAATGGAATATTATTCAGCCATAAAAAGAAATTAAGTTCTTATTCATGCTACATCATAAATAACCTTGAAGAAATAATGCTGAGTAAAATAAGCCAGACACAAAAGGACAGATAGTGCATGATTCCACTTATATGAAATAACTAGAATATGCACATTCATAGAGACAGAAAGCAGAGCACAGTTAACCAGGAGTAGGGGTAGGGAGGGAAAAGAAGGAGTTAATGCACAATGGGTGCAGCGTTCCTACTTTGGGTGATAAAAAAGTTTTGATAATGGAAAGTGGTACTGGTAGCACAATATTTTGAATGTGATTAATGCCATTGAATTGTATGCTGGGGAATGGTTAAGGTGGGAAATTTTTTATCGTATATATGTTACCACACTTTTTAAAATAGAGAGACTCTTTAGGCAATGAACCGATGGTGAGTCCTTTATAAACAGAATACAGAGAGAGAGACAGAGAAAGAAAGCCAGAAGCAATGAAACCCAGAGAGAAAGGAGAGACCAGCATACATTGCCATGTGTCTTGCCATATGACAGAGGAGTCCAGGATCGCCAGCCTTTGGGAAGAAAGTATCGCCTTGATGATGCATTAATTTGGACATTTTCACATCCCCAGAACTGTAAACTTGCAAGTTAATAAGTCCCCATTATAAAAGCCAACCCATTTCTGGTATATTGCATTTTGACAGCCTAGCAAACTAAAACAAATGTTAAATCCTTGAACTTGGTAATTTTACCTAATGTTGTTACATAACATTTTTAGGAAATATACATGGAAGTATTAAGTGTTAAAGGAGCAGGATATAAGTAACCTACTCTCAAATGTTTAGAAAATCGATAGATGGTTAGCTAGATAGAACAAATGTGGCAAAGTATTAAAAGGAGGTTAATCTAGGTATCTGGGTAGGTAGTATATTAAAATTCTCTGTATCGTTTATGCATTAATTTTAAAACTTTCCTGTAAGTTTAAAATTTTAAAACTTTCCTATAAATTTAAAAATAAACTGTTTAAAAAAACTCTTGATCCCTTGAAGAGTACGCTGAAGAAAAAAAAGAGAGAAGCAACAATTCAGTAATTAGGGCCATTAAGATGGCTTTTATTGTGCTGTTGCTGAGTTTCTTTTTTTCCTTCTTCTGCCTCAGATAAGCTGAAATTTAAAAAGATTGCATTCTCCTCATCTGTGGATAGGTTTCTAATATGCTATGTAACTTGGAGAGGAGATAAGTTTGATTCTGTGGAGGAGGTTGCTGATTAGCAGCCTGGCCGAGATGTTTCATAATGTAAGGCGAAGGGCCTACTGGGCCAATTCTATGTGTGGCTGGAGATGGTAGACCCAAGGAGCCAAGGTAAGTGACTGAGTGCTACGACCAGGCTCCTCAGACACTGCAGCCTCCCTCAGGCAGGCAACGGCGGCTTCTGCTTTGCCCCAAGAGAGTGAGTGAGGGTACTCAGTGGGTCCATTCCTGAGATGACATCTCATAGGATCTTCCAGAGGCTCTCACTGTCAACTTTCACAGTTAAATGTTGAGCCCTGCTAAATGGGGAAACTCAGGGGCAGTGGGAAGATGACCTACAATCATCCTTCACGTGCCTACACACACACACACATGCACACACACACGCAACTTCAGAAATCCAGGGTGGGTTAAGAGGAAGGCCAGGAAGCAAGGTGATCATTGGGAAGGCTATGCCCACCTTCAGAGAGGAAGCACCTCTGTGCAAGCTTCCCTTCAAAAGCAGGCAGCAGCTGCCTCTCACCCAATTCCCTACACTAGAGTCAAAATTTCTGGTTGGCATGTTTTAAAGGTTTATGTTTTCACATTGTAATTTCTAGTGTAAGTGGTATAAGAATGTCGACTCCTCTAACAGTTGAGTCATCTTAGTATGGGAACCAGGAAAGGGGGAGAGAGAATTTTCTGTAATCTTTTCACTATCTTCCCAGAATATTTCACTATCTTTAAAGAAAAATTATATTTATAAATATAGTATCTCCCTCAATCCATGACATACTATCTCTCCTGCTCTTCAACAAAGTTATTCAAAGAATAAACTACGGTTCCATCAGTGAAAAGAAGAAAAAACTCTGGAATCAGACAAACCTCTGGGTGAATGTTGGTTCCACTATTTATTAGCTGTGTGAATGTGAATTTATTAACTTCTCTGAGTTAAGTTCTACATCTGTAAAAGGGAGCAATATTACCTACATGGTTGGGTTGGTAGGAGAATTGAATAATACAATGTATATAAAACCCACATCCTGAATTATTGGAAATCAAATATTTTTATTCCTTTCCACTCATTGTCTTAGTATATACACATTCATCAATTCTTTGCAACCTTGTGATAAATAAAATCTAGTACACCCAACCAGAGATGCCTGTGCTAAGCCCTATGTCAGCAAAACCAAAATCTAAGTAAGTTTATTCCCTGTAAATGCCCAGCTCTCCCAGAAAAACAGAATTTACATCAGCCAATCAACTATCACCAACTGCCTATTCTTATGCCAGCTAACTTCCTCATTGCTAAGCAACTGTCTGCACTAACCATATTAGGAAATGTAGTCTTCATTAACCAATGAAAATGTCCTCCTTTTGTATTCCCTTGTTCTGTCTATAAAAGCCCATTGCACTTCTCTCTCTTTTTCATTTTGTTGTATTAGGGTTCTCTAGGGAAACAGAACAGATAGTAAATATCTGTAAATAGTGTGAGATTTTATAAAATTGTCCAGGTGACTGTGGGGATACACAAGTCCAAATTCTGTAGGGCAGGGTGCAAGCCAGGGACTCTGATGAAGGTCCTTGATGAGTTTCCCAGGAGATGTTGGCTGTCTAAAGTGGAGATGGAATTCTTTCTCTGAATACTGAAATCACTTCTCCTTTTAAGACTTTCAGCTGATTGGATGAGATGTCACTCATTGCTGACAGCAATCTTCTCAGTTGATTGTAGATGCAACCAGCCATCTATGCAATCAACTCACTGATGGTTAAAGTCCATGAAATGCCCTTGTATAACAATTAGCCCAGTGCTTGCTTGACAAACAGCTGGGCACCATTACCTGACTGAATTGACATATTAGCCTAACCATCACACTTGGTTAGATTTATTCCTAGATATTTGATTCTTTTAGTTGCTGTTTTAGTTTCCTTGGCTGCTTAGGCAAATACAATGAAACAATGGGAATTTATTCACTCATGGTTTTGAGGTCAAGAAAATGTCCAAATCAAGACATGAGCAAGGCAATGATTTCTTACCGAAGACGAGCTGCCAGTGCTCCTTTACTTCTGTCACATTGCAGGGCACATGGGGGCATCTGTTGACCTCTCCCCTCTCTTCTGGGTTTCATTGATTTCAGCTTCTTGCTTCTAAGGCTTTCTCTCTCTTTGTCTGCATTTCATTCTCTTATAAAGGACTCAAGTAGTAGGATTAAGACCTATGCTGACTGAGGTAGGTCACACCTTAACTGAAGCAGCCTCATCAAAAAGTCCTCCTTACAATAGGTTCAACCACAGGAATGGATTAGTTTTAAGAACATGCGTTTCTGGAATACATACAGCTTCAAATCATTAGACTTGCTATTGTAAATGGAATTTTTTTTCTTGATTTCTTCTTCTAATTGTTCATTATTAGTGTATAGAAACACTATTGAATTTTGGGTGTTGATCTTGTACCTGCCACTTTGCTGAATTCATTTATTAGCTCTAGGAACTTTCTTGTGGATTTTTCAGGATTTTCTGCAGATAGGATCCTGTCGTCTACAAACGGAAAGTTTTACTTCTGCCTTTACAATTTGGAGGACTTTCATTTCTTTTTCTTGCCTAATTGTTTATAGCACAATATGATAGGAAAGAGATAAACTGAAAGAACTAAATTGCTGGGCACAAAGAAACCAGAGACTGATTTAGGAAATTCCAAGCTTCCGGAAACAAGCCCCCAGAGAATAGTGGCCCATGTGAAGACTTAACTAAACTTGGAACTTGTAAGTCAGGATTGGAAATGCAATTATCCAGGAAAGACTTGTGGAAAATCTTACTAGCTGATGGCTTGGGCCTATTTCCTGCATGCTAAACCAACAAGCTTTTTTTTTGTGAGATTTGTCTGAATGAAACCACTGTTAGCTAGACCTAAAAGGGACAGGGAGGGGAAAGATTGAAAGGAAAATGGCTATAAGAGGAAAACTGTGGAAGCTGAGGTCTGGAATTAAGACATCTCTTCGGGCCATGAGAGGGACCCCACCCATGTGTGTGGAGAGGATGAGTTTGTCCCAGCATTTGAAGAGATTAAACCTCCCAGCCTGTTGCTCAGGGAGAGTTTGGCTGCCCAGGGCTACAGAGAGGGTGGAACACATTCTCTGGTAGTTGGGGAGAGTTAGGTTGCCACCCACTGCTCTGAGGTTGGTGGGCCTGTTCCTATAGATTGGGGAGAGTTAGGTTGCCACTCCACTGAAAGATATGAGAGATAGGTGAAGCACAGGGGTCAAGGATTCTCTGGTATGGAGTAAATAACTGTCCTCTGCTGCTGCCTACTCCAAATCTAGTCATACTTGGCATTCTCCTAGTGTGCGCATTAGTTTCATTAGACTTTTAGTTTTTGTCTAAATAGATAAAAGCAGATACACACTATTATCATTTCTCCTCATTTTCTCCATTTCAATGAAATACATAGAGGTCTGAAAGGACAGTTACCCAAGAGTTTAAATGATTTGTCTCAGTGATACATTATAAAGGGAAGTTTTCTCTTCTCTTTAGACTTTTCTGTATTTTCAGCTTCATTTATTTATTTATCTTTACAATAAGCCTTTATATTTCTTAACCATTTCTTTATATTTTTTAAAGTTAGAAATAAAGAATACTATGGGATTCTTTGGCTGAGCTGTCTTTTGCTTTCTTGCCAAACCTTTGCTTACATGCCAAGTTACAAACCTCTTAAGATTATGGAAACAAATAAAAGATAAAAATGGACCTCAACCAAAGCACTTAGCAGGCTGTCAGAAAGCACTATAATTTCTTCTGATCAGGACCAAACAAAACTTTCTTGAAAACTGAGGTTTCCAAAGTAACTTAAACTTATAGAAAAACAATTCTTATTGAGGGCAGTTGCTAAGAACCTGGAGGAGTCCATTCATATAGGAGAGATAACTTGAAGTTTTAGGGGGTGGTTTATAGACTCTGGTGGCACTTCTAGAGGTTTCTGTGTGTTGACAGGGAGGTTTTCAAAAAGAATCCCTGGTTTCCTTTGCATTTTGCTCCAAATAAGCACAAGAAAAAACTTATGAATTTTTGAAGCCTAAACTTGTATGCCAGTATTTTTGTCCTTGTTATAAAACAATTTTGAGAATCTATAATTAGCAATTTATATTGTATTATATTTATAAATAACCACTTTTGAACTTCCCTCATGGTAAGCAAAGTACATGAGGGTCATTTTGATTCTGTGTTTGACAGGTTGGGTGAGAGAATTTAATCAATAGAGTAAAAGTCATTCAGGAGGAGGGAGCAGAATGTATGGGGAGAATATCTGAACCTAAAATTTGGTCACCATGGAACCTACTGCTGCTGTAAGTCTCTGGAGGAAGTAAGAGTTTTAACAACTCTCATCTTATGGATAAAGTGGAGGCATATTAGGGTACAGATCTAATGGTCTGTCACATAAGCAGCCACACTGTGCTGCCACAGCTCACTGGGATAGGTCAGTCGGATAGTCAAAGCAATCAGCAGTGCAGTAGAAAGACCTTGGGCTATGTGGTCAAAAACCTGGGTTTTCTGCAAGCTCTTCCTCTTGATGGCTGTGACACTGAGAAAATTGATGAACACTTGTACGAAATGGTTTCATCTCTGAAATTGGGGAAATAATACCTTTGTTTTTGTGAGAAGTAAATAGGTCAGGGTGTATAAAAAGTCTGGGAAAAGGAGATACATAATTGGTATGACTAGAGCCAGGTGAAGCTAAGTCTAAATTTGTTCATCTTTGTTTCTCCAGCACTTGCCATTTATAATATGCTCAGTCATTGGCTGCCAAGTCATTGAATGAATAAAGCAAGGAAACCTTGAGTTTTCATAGAGAAGGGGGGACCAGAAGGTGTCTTCTCACAAAGCACAGACAACTAGAAGTTCTTTGGGGTGATGAATGAGAAATGGAGGAAACTTGAAGATGATATTATAATGATAAAGAAAGGAAGAAGGGAAAAAAGAGAAATACATGGAAAGTGGATGGAACGGTCAGAAAAGGTAAGGATAGCATACTGAAATGTTCTAAGCTGGGAAAGGAAATGGAGTGTGTGTGTGTATATGTGTGTATTGCACACATGTATACACTTACTTTGGATGCTCAAAGTCTAGAATAGAAATAAAGACTAAAGACCTATTGGGAATAATTTCTGTACCTTAAGATTTACAAATACCAGTAACACTAGAAAGGAGAAAATTTTAAAAATAGAAAGTTATTGTTTTCCTAGCTTATCTGTTTGATCCAGTGATCCATGCATGTATCTTGATTAACTAAATATAAACAAGGGAAGGATCAGTATACACATATTTGATGTACTGCTACCTATTGAAGAGTCCTCATCCTTTCCTTTTACATCTCTCTCCAAGGTGTGCATAATTAGAGTGGCATGCACATAATAAGCCAGGATTATTTTCTGGCATTGTAGAGCAAAGACAAACCAAGTAGAATTAGAGTGGATTTCTAGAGTTCTTTTTCAAAGCAAGATACATGTTTTTTTCACTCTTGATGTTAACAGTTGTTTTATTCTTTTGGATTATGATGTTTTCAAATTAATTTTTAAAAGACTCTTATTCACTACATATAGTATATTATAAACTTATACAGCAAGTTTTGCTATATTTCTGGTAAGAATTTCTGTTTGTAAATGGGTGGTATTTTTGTAGGAGCAGACATTAAAACCTGCTGATAAATTAGAATCTGATATCAAGGAAAGAATACAATTCATTTAGAACCAACAAGCTAATGAAACACTTTTGCAAATCAGTTATGTTAAATAAATGTTCCCTTTAAATAAAAGTCAAATTCTAGAAAGACATTTGATCTCTGCACACATATGTAATCTTTTCAAGATAACAGGACATCTTTGTGCAATATAGTTTGCAAGCCTTCTTAGAACGAAAAATATGTTTAGCTGAAAAGACAAATTTTTAAAGCTATTATTTTTAGTGTATAATTTAAGATAAAGGGAAAATGTTCAAATGCATTTAATTATATCTTTTAACAATGGTGTAATTATCTTTCCTATTTGTATAGATTAAAGAAACTACAATTCAATGTTAAGTACTGTAAGTGTGGTTATAATGGGAGGTCATTGTGTTAAACTCTAATAATAAGCAAATAAAAAAATTTTATACATCAACCAAATAGAGAATGTAATTAAATATGGAACATCTATATGTAGTTAGGAATTTATTTTTAACTTGAGAAATGAAATACGTTTAAGTATAGTAACCCCTGAATTCCTACTTTATGGAGTAAATCTTCATCATAAGTCTATTATTCAAGCCATAGAAAAATAGCAATAACTAAAACCAAAATCAAAACCAGAAAATAAGAAGGAGCAAATCAGAAGAAGTTCAATCAGTAGGCATGAAGAAGCATCATGGGGTGCAGGGGAAGCATCTAATAATATGGGGTGCAGGGGAAGCATCTAATAATATGTATTGAATGCCGACTCTGAGCCAACATTGAGCTGGGTATTTTGCATGTGTGGTTACATTTAAACTTCATGACAATCCATTGAAGTAGATATTGTCTACTCTTCTATCCATATTGGACGGAGAGCCCCCTGATCCCAGGATCATACAGCTGATATGTGATGCCATTAGTGTGCAAACTTTGGCATATCTCACTCCAAAGCCTGTGCTGGAACTATTAGACTGAGAGACATATGAGGCTACAAAAATGATATAACAAATATTTTGAGGAGGTACAAAATCTTTCCAAGTCACATGAGAAATAGATATCTTCTGCTATTAAGTAATTTCTTATATCTCTATAACAGCTCTAGTCATATGTGTAGTTACATTCATTCATTTACTCATATTTATGTCAATATGTATAGAGTGTCCAATCATGTTAGATATGGTATTACTGCATTAGGAGCAAGGGATATAGTACTAAGCCAAACACATAATATCCATGCCCTCAAGGAATGGAAGCCTTAGTTAAGAAAACAAGAAGAACATCAACTCTCATGTCATTTGTATATCACAACATCAGGACATATATTTCTGTTGTTTGAATATTCTTACATGTGTGTTCTTTATGGGACTAGATGTGCACTTAGCATCAGCAAAAAGTAGGCCATCTGTGGAGGAATATACAACATTAAATTTGATCATCTCCATAGGAATTATTTAACCTTTGGCTTGGCTTTCGACTCAGTTTTTTCTGAATGACTGTGGAGGTAAAAGAGTGAAAAATAGCAATGATATGCCTCCGGTTTTCCTCTAGTTTCCTTGTGGCTCAGTTAAATCTACAATCCAGCTCCTAGGGCATTTTCACTACCTGTGGCAGTTTGAAATTATTTATGAATTCCAAAAAGAGAGATTACGCTTGTAAACAGGTCTGTTCCTCTGGGCATGGTCCCCTTTGATTGTATTAGATTCAGCTGAGATGTTTTTGATTAAATTATGTTAAGATTAGGGATTTGATTTGACCACTTCAGTAGGGTGTAACTCAGTTTAATTCCCCTTTCCCTTGGTGGGCTATATAAATGGACACTCACTCAAGAAGACACACAGAAGAAGACACAAGAACTCCACAGACATGGAAGAGAGAGAACTTTGCCAGTTTGGGTCCTGGAGCCCTGGAGAGAGATGAGACATTCACCTGATTGTTTGCAGCCAAAGAGAATGGAGCCTTAAGAGGAAGAAGGAAGGAGAGACCAGGTAGAGGTTGTCTGCCATCTCTGCTTCAACACATGGCAACAGACTTTGGTGAGGAAGTAACTTTGAGTTGGACTCTTTAGGGCCTGTAACTGTAAGCTTCTACCCCAAATAAATACCCTTTATAAAAGCCAAGAGATTTCTGGTACTTTGCACCAACTCCTCTTTGGCTGACTAATACACTATCTTTTTGATATTCTTAACAAGTGGAGATGTTCCACACTGGGTTATACTATTTTGTCCTGTGAGACTTTTTTGTGTTGATAACACAGATACTTCTTTTAAAAGCAATTTTAAAACTTAAAATAAAAGTGTTACATCCACTATTTGCATTAGTTTTCCCTGCTTACTAGTAAACTGCACAAGGGCAGAGATCATGTTTGTCCTTCTTTGTCACTGTACAACTGAGCATCTAGACTAAAGCCTGGCATGCAGCAGGTGCACAAGTATCTGCTGATTGATTAATAAAAACTCAACTAGATGTAATAATTTTGTTTAAATAAAGAAGCATTTACTGAGCATAATCATTTTGTAAAACTAATTTATCAGTTTTTTGATTGACAATTTAATTGCATTCATATTTTTCAGATTCTAATTTACCAGGAGTTCCCCAGCTGCTCCTAAAAAGAGAAGAAAATAAAATTATTTTCAATCTTCTATCCCAGAGACACCAATTCCTAGTGTGGCATATACTCATAAATATTAATATGATTTTTAAAGAAATATATTTAGCTCTGATTGAATTTTTTCTCATTAAAAAATTATCTCTCTTCCAGGTTAGATCAGACTCTATATACATCAGGGCAGCTTTTCTCTATTGTTTTAACTTTCCTTCAATTCAGTAACATATTTTTTTTCATTTGCTCAGTTTAGTTAGTGTCTCTTGTTGCTTTCTATAGCTTAAAAAATTCTCCACTAGGGATGCTTTTGCCTCTCAGGAAACACTTGGCAAGGTCTGGAGATATTTTTCGTTGTCACAACTGGGGAGTATTGCTACTAGCATCTAGTGGGTAGAGAACAGGGATGCTGCCAATCATCCTAAAACACACAGAATGGCCCCCACAACAAAATGTCAATACTGCCACTTTTGAGAAATTCTGCACTGAATAAAAGAAAGGACAAGTAATGGGTAACTGGGAGAACACTACTACATATAACAGTAATATAATAATACTGCCCAAACTTTGGAGGTCAGTTACCTGAGATACCCATTGAAAATATCTATGGAGGTACTCGAAAACTTGTGGTGAAAAAATAGGATGGGAGAAAGGGTTGGAATAAAAATCCCTTGATAATGTTTAATTTGACTACAACAGGACAATAACATGACACACCAAATAAATTTATCAATGACCTTTCAAATTAGTAAGAATGGGTACTATAGAAGTAATTTCTACTTATTCTTGTTCACTAAAGAATTTGCAGGATGTCCCTCCCCTGAAATTTCCAGGAGATGCTTAAAAATGTGTTCTTCTTTCTGTAGATAATATGCACACTGAAGTATTTCATCTTCTGTATCTATTCTTCCATTTTTAAAAATTGTTGTTTGGATACTTGGATGTGCAATGGATTAATCATAGTTGTTACAGACTGTTATAACTGATCTATGTCAGCCCCTATTTTCATTTTATTTTCATTTTTGTCTCTATCTCTGATCCCTGACCTTATTCCCCTTCCGAACTAACTAATCCATCTATTATACACGTGTATCAAAGAACACTTTTCAGTATTGTTTTGTTTTTAGTTTATAGAATTGGATTATGCCTTTCAATCTGCTTCTTGCTCGTTAGACTTAATGTTATGCTTTATAAGGCTAGCCTTAACAATACATGTATAATTTGTGCATTCTTTTGGCTGCTGCAGACTTAACAATATAAGTAGAATATGTCCGATCTTTGGCTGTTACATGCATCTTTGACATTTTATCATCCATTGCCCAATTGACGACCATATTTCTAACATGGAAACAATTCTGGGATGCAGATTCTTGCACATCTTGCACAGATTCTTCTGGGTCTGCATAAGAAAAGAATTGAATAGCTGATAAGCGGTTCATATGCAATTCTCTGTTTCATAAAATGATGCCAAATTGCTCTCTAAAATACTGCATAATTTACACTTTCAGCAGAACAAGAAGGTTCCTGTTTTCATTGAAATTTCTTCTAGCTGTTCACTTTCCCACAATCTAAATATTCCAACTCCAACAACTATTTTCTGCCCTCACCCTCAGCTTATCCCCTAATCTTTCCTCAACTAAATTTACAAATCTATCTTCTCCCCTCCTATGAACATGAAGTCCTTACTCTTATCAAAGTCAACATCTCAACAAATGATTTCTAAAGGTTTCATTCTTTAAATTATCTCTGTTCTCACATATGCTCAATTCCTCCCTCTCCATTAGATCATTCCCATCAGATCACAAACATGCTAAAATATAACCCATCTCTTGGGGAAAAAGTCTCTAGACCCCAATCCTCTTCCAACAACCAACTCTTCTTTCTACCCCCCTTTTCAGCAAAATTCTTAGAATAACCATAATTACTATCTCCACTTTTCCTCCTCTCATACCATCATTCCCTTTTCCTCTATCTTCCAGAAACACTGGCCTCTTTGTTGTTTTTTAACTTTTTAGATCCTTTCTACTCTGTTCCCTCTTCATGGAATGCTTTGTGCTTGGCTGGCTCTTTCCTACTACAACTTAAAGTTGTAACATTCCAGGGAAAAAGTTCTTTCCAGACATCCATTTTAACCCTCCAATAACTATTACATCTCATGCTATTTTAATTACCTCCCTACTATGGATCATCAATATTTTTATTACTTCCTTGTTATTTAGGATATTGTCTGTCTTTCCCTTTCAAATGTAAGTTCCATCATATTAAGGACATTTCCTGTCTTGCCCTACTGTATCCAAAGGGACCTAGAACATTGCCTGCCATTTATATCATATTCAGTAAATAGTTATTGAATAAAAAAATGAAAGTCTTTTTGTTTAAGTGTAATTTTGGTTTTAATCTGAGTTGTCAGCACATAACTCTGCAGTGAGATATGTAAGATGTGCATTAAAAATATTTGTAAAATGAAAGCAGACTTTCGATAACTCAAGAATAAAGAACAGAATTTATCTCATTTAAAGAATTACCTCTGAAGCAGAGCTTAAAGCTGGACTACTATTTATAATTTCAACTTGTCCTTTCTTTCTAGAAGTGGTCAGATGTTTATCATGTCAGACGTGTGTGGTTCCACCTAGAATAATCCACATAACTGGATTTCATATGATGCTCAGAACAGTCCTTCCATAGCCATAAACCTAATTTTTGTCATATTTAAGAAACATCATGCAGAAAGTACAGGTTTCCCATATACCCCCTCTAATACACAGTTTTCCCAATTATTAAAATTTTGCATTCATGTGGTGCCTTTGTTACAATTCATGAATCAATATTATTATGCTATTAACTTTTCTTCACTGATAAACCTAATTTATATATACACTCCTAAGCAACTATTTGGCTTAGGCTCTTCGGACAGAGAGTCCCCTGATCCCAGTTTCTCTTCTTGTCTTATTCTTTCTTTCTCATCCGCGGCACCGTTTTCACGGACCCAGGTCCTGACCGGCAAAATATGGCATATTTGGTTGGAAAGTGATATTCCTGTAGATATTAGTGGAAATTATAATGATAAGATCCTGTGAATTTTTCTGGAATTTTATTTATTCATTCATTCATTATTATGCAACAGATATGCATTATGCACCCACAGATTTCCAGGTACCCTGGTACTGCTCTGGGCCCTTGAGACATGTCAATGAGGCATAGCAGTCAAAGATGGCTTCCTTTATGGAGTTTGCATTTTTTTGTGTGTATGTGTGTGCATTTGTGTGTAAGTATTGAAGGGGGGCAGACAGTAAACCATAAACATAATTGCAACACAAAATACATAAAACTATAAATATAAAACAATTAAAACATATACTTGTTAGAAGGTGTTAAGTACAGTGAAAAAAAGTTAGAGCAGGATAAGAGATGGTGGAGGCACAGATTGCATTTTAAACAGGGTCAGGATTGACCTCATTAAGAAGATGACATTTGAGCAAAGACCTGAAGGAGAAGAGAGTGAGTTCCAAAGGCCATAAGCTGCAAGTTGAGAACTAGCACGCAAGCTGGTGCGGCTGGTATAGAGTGGGAGGGCCAGTGACAGATGATGAAGTCAGAGAGGTACAAGCAGCCACATCTTGTGAGGTTTGTAGGTCACTGCAACAGACTCTTTGAGTCCTGCCCAGAACCCTTTATCATGTCTATGCACCATTCCACCAACTGCTAAGAGTGCTCAGCAGATAGCAGCCACATCATCTGGGAAATCGCTCCCACCCCTACAGCCAATAGTTGACTGATGTGAGGGTTTAAAAACCTGGCATTCTTGCTGCAAGAGGGGATAGCACTGTGATCCATTTATGTGCCTGGGCCTTTTTTGCTGAGGATCCAGCCAATGGAGACTTGACTTGAGACCACATCCTTTCTCAGTTTTTACAGCTCTCTACCTAGCTTCACTCTTTCTCTTATAAGTTGTACCTGGGATCACACCTTCACTATATCATTTTTTATAAGAATCCTCACTTCACCTCAGGGACCCCAGACTAAATCAGTCATTGTCAAGACTTGAGCTTTTACTCTGTGAGTGAAATGGGAGCCACTGCAGGGATTGAGAAGTGACATGATCTAACTTATATTTAGAATAATTCTCTTCAAACAGGTGTTGAGAAAAGACTACGGGGGGAAAGAGGGTAAGTGGGGGAGACTGAGGAGGCTATTACAGCAATCCAGGTAAGAGATGACGGGGCTTTGGACCAGGATGGTGGCAGTACAGATAGTGGGAAGACATTGCTTTCTAGATATATTTTGAAGAGTCTACCAAATATACTGACAGATCACATAAAATATTGACATGAGCTGCTAAAGCATGATAGTGCACTCAGAGGGTTGGTTTCTTCGGTGGCCTGTTATATGAAAAACAGTCCTTGCACTTCATTTCCATAGACACAGTACTTAATTGGCCATCTGTTTGATTTCTATTTACTGTTTCTCCACTATAAAACTGTGGTGATTTTTAACAGTTCTATTGAGATCAGTTTTCTTCTATTAAGATTAGTTTCAAAATATTTGTCCATTTTAAAAACCGATGCTAAAGAATCTAAAGATTTAAGTCCAGCTCACTGATGGCAAACAGCAGACAGAACCTTGCCAAGGAATCTATCTAAGCCACAGATGTTTTCTGTACTTGTCTTGGAAATGGATCTAAGCTATGGGGTGTATTTTAACTTCCATGTGTTCTATCTCCCAAACAGATCTCCAGAGACATTTACTATTTATCCTGATCCCATGTTTTCCAATATAGATATAGAATGACATGGAGAAACTTGAGTCTGATAAGATCCAGATTATAATCTATTGGGGTAACTGTGTAGGTTTAGACCCTATTTAAAAAACACTGGTAGTTTGAGTGTTTAATTTCCTTCATTGTGTGAAGAAGGGCATTAGACACAAACCCAGGTGAGAGTGCAAAAGACAGATTCTATTATTCTATTATAACCCCCAAAACAACAAATCACTTGCTGAGCAGTATGACATTCTTTTACCTTCAAATTTTGACTCCTTTCTCTATTCCCTATTCAGATCTTCACTATCCCACTGAATGTGAGAAACCAAGAGTTGTGGTGAAATTTATCCTTCTAAAGTATGACAACTTAATACAGATGCCCATCTTTCTTTAAAAGAGGATAAATTAGAAAGATATAATTAAATCAAATAATATCACTTTAAGAAAAGAAGTGCATATTTTTCTTCCTCACATGTTTCCAGGTGGGATGTGGGGGCAAAACCTTTGTAATTGAATCTTCCAAAACTCTTGTTCCCTTTGGATTCTATTACTCCTATTTTGCAACTTCTCACAAAAAATCAAAATAAGTTCTAAGAAAGAATTTCATATCATTACATTTAAATATTGCTATTTTCACTGGGTTAATGTGATTTAATTTCAAGAATAGAATTGCCATAGTTAAGTCAACAAAGTAATGTTTACTATTCAAATAAACTTCTATTGTATATCCTAGAAATTCTACTGAGATCTGTGAAGGGGCTGTTAATCAAATATAAAATTTCAGTGCATACTGTGGTTCCTAATTAAATACATATCTCATTTACTAGGTATCTACATAAAAGTCACTACTTCATGAGTCACAAGTAGTCACTTATAATTTTTAGCAGTGGGAAGCGGCTGTGGCTCAATCAGTAGGGCTCCCGTTTACCATATGGGAGGCCCCGGGTTCGGTTCCTGGGGCCTCCTAGTGAAGGCAAGCCCGCCTGCGTGGCGTGGTTAGCTGACCCAGCAAGCACAAGCAGCAGGGGGGGGATAAATGAATAAATAAATAAAATCTTAAAAAAAAAAAAATTTTTTTAGCAGTGATACATATTTTAAGACAACAAGATTATCGTATGTTGGGAATTGGATCATGTTCCCCGTAAGAGGTATGTTCAAGTTCTAATCCCAGGCCTATGGGTGTGAAACCATTTGTAAATAGAACATTTGAAGACATTATTATTAGTTAAGAGTTAAGGTGTGGGCTCATTTGTGCATAAAATCTTTGAAGATCCTATTTAGATGAGGCCAAATTGAATCAGGATGGGCCATAATGCACATGACTAGAATCCTTATAAGCAGAGAAAAATAGGATGTAGTCCATAAAGGCTATAAATCAGAAGAATCCAGAGATTGAGGCAGATTGCCATGTATGGAGGCAGAGATGCAAACCAAGGAACTCCAAGGTTTAGCAGCCAGCCATCACCAGAATGCTACAAACTTGGAGAAAACATAGCTTGCCCATACCTTGATGTTAGACTTCCAGCCTTCAAAACTGTGAACCAATAAACTCCTGTTGTTTAAACCAATGAATGGGTTATGTTTGTAATAGCAGACTTGACAAACTAAGAAACTTCAATGGCAATTATTCTCTTTCACTTCCTACCTTGACAAGTTCTTGACATAAATCTTATGACTATATTGCATTTCTAAGATTAGTTTCTTCCCTTATTAATGTTAGACTGCTCAATAAGTGATTTGTTTTTCTCACTTTGGGGCTCAATACAATAATAGAATCTGCCTGTCTGCAGACACAGATTGAGTTTGTGTTTTAATGTCTTTTTCTATACCAAGGTAGGAAATAAAACACTCAGGTTACCAATGTTCTCTTTGATAGAATCTAAATATACATACACAGTTCCCCTGATAGTTAATAATCTGGATGTTAGCAAACCCTCCCTCATTTATTATGGCTCCCTGTTTCCTTATGTATGCCTCATGGCATAAATATGCCTCCAAGAGTCCTACATTCTGATTAAGTAGTTTCTCTTCTCCATGTTCGTTTTGATTCTTGGCTTAACAAGTTGCCCTAAGCAGCGATTTCTCTTTGGATATTTCTTTTCCAGTGGAAGGTGGAAATATATCGCAAAATTTTCTGTGAAAAGTGTAGCAGAGAGTTAAGACTGATGAGAGAATTATAAAAAATCACACTAGAATAAGTAGTATATTTTAATATAAACAAAAAGCTTGTGAGTTTTCAGATGTGAGAGCAATTAATTTTGATCAAGAGAATTAGGACGATTATAAGGAGAGCATTTCAGCTGTACAAAGAAGGATGAGTGGGATTTCAACAAACAGAAAAGTGAAGGAGGGCATTCTAGGTGGAAAGATCATGAGCAAAAATCTGGAAGAGCCACTATTCTTGGCAACCAAGGAAGGAGACAGAGATGAAACTACAAAACCGTGGTGTCCAGACTTTAAAGGGACTTGAATGGCAGGCTAAGGCACCTGGATTATAATCCATGCGGAAACCATAGAATATTTTTAAAGTAATATAAATTATACTTAATTTCAATTACTCTGGAAGTATGAAGAATGAACAGAGAGCGCATCAGAAGGCAAGTATGAAAGAGACCATTAGCGTTTACCAAGTATTCAAGCACCACCCCCTCCATTTTCCAACCTCTCTAGCAGTTTGGTTGGAACCCTGTGACTGAATTCTTGTGTGCACAGTGATGTAGGTCCCTCCTGTTAGTTTTTACTATATATACATATATCTTAATGCCACTTTTTGTGGTAAAACATACATTACACAACATTTACCACTTAAACATTTATACAGTATACAATTCAGTGGCAGTAAGTACATTCAACATGTTGTTCAACCATCACCACGATCTATCTACCAAACTTTTCATCACCCAAAAAGAAAAATCCATATCCTTTAAAGAAATCACCAACATTTGTGTTTCAGGCCTGGTTTTAATGATAGAAGGAAGATTACTATTGGGGATTGAATCATGTCTGTCAAAAGACATGATCAGTGGGGCAGATGTGGCTCAAATGGTTGGGTGTCCGTCTGCCATATGGAGGGACCTGGGTTCGATCCCTGGGACCTCCCAGTAAAATAAAAAAAACATATATAGAAGGCGCATGGGCTGCCAGGCTCTGTGTGCCGATGAGCCGCCAGGCCCCGGGAGCCATGCAGCAAGATGATGACCTAACAGGAGAGAGACGCAGGGGGAGAGACAAGACAAGATGCTCCGAAAACCAGGAACCGAGGTGGTACAGTTGGCAGGACACCTCTCTCCTACATCGGAGGTCTCAATGATCGAATCCTGGTGAAGACTGGAGGAGAAGGATGAGAAGAGATGGCAGGAAACAGACACAGAGAATTGCCCAGCAAATGGACACAAAACAGCAAATGGGGAGGGGGGGTGGTTTAAAATGGATAAAGTAAATAAATAAATCTTAAAAAAAAAAAAGACATGATCAAGTCCTAACTCCCAGCCATGTGAGTGTGGACCCTTTGTAAATAGAATCTTTGAAGATCCTATTAAGATGTGGCTAAATTGAATCACGGTGAGCATTAATCCAGTATGACTTCAGTCCTTGTCAACGGAAATTTGGACACAGAAATAGAAGCAGGAGAAAGAGACAGAAGGAGAACCCCTGAAGGAGACAGAGACGGAGACATCATGAGAACACTACAGACTTCAGAGAGAGCCCGATCCTAAAAGTACTTTGAGTTTAGACTTCTAGCTTCCAATACCGCGGCGAAATAAATTCCTGTGGTTTCAGCTAGCCAGTCTCTGGTATTTTTTCATAGCAGCCGGGAAAAGTAAGATAATGATCTTGCTACGGGGAACTAAAATTTTAAAAAGAGGGGATTTAGGGACCATGAATGGGAATGGGAATTGACCAGATATGAGATAAAGATATTGAAATGATAGCATGCCAATAATTTAAGAGAATTAGAATATTTAAAAAAATAAAACTATAAAACCAACTGTGAAAAGTATTCTCAGCCAGCCCTTTTAGAATTTTTTTTATACCATTCCTTCCATCATTCTGAGGGAAAAAATAGGGAGCTAGTACCTACCACCCTGTTCCAATTATATTAATATGAATTAGTAAATGTTTGCCATTATAAAATTAAAATATACCAAATTGAGAAATATTTTATTAAATGTTTTATTTTTAAAGAGTGATAAAATATATATGGTATAATGAAATAAAAATTATTTTTCAGTTTGGGAATTTTCTTACCTGATGCTTTTAATTAGAAAATTTTAAATTATCTTATACATTAAAGTTTTCTTGAGGGAGTAAACATTGTATCTTTAAAAGTAATTAAAATCTACATGGTAAAACTGTAACTTCAAAACTTACAAAATCAAAATTAGGGAAATAGAGACTATTTTAACTCAAGCAAAGATTCAGATTTTTGCAATAAAACTGAAATAGATAAAACTTTATATAACTAAATTTCTGTAGTCCCATATTTATTTTTTATAATTTTAAATTATTTGAATTGTCATTGGAGATCATGTATATGTCTTATCAATGCTTTAACAAATTCATCTTTATAAAATCTAGACAACATTCTGAAGATTGTGTAGAAGTATAAAAATTGTTCATGAACTTACTGATTAGGTTTAAAGATACCACATTTCTTTTATAAACTTTAATGTCAATTCAATCATTCTTTATATTAAATAGGTTATATCTTATTGCTTTTTTAATTAGTTGACTTTGAACACATACACTATTGTGCAGTAATGTATATTCATAGTCAACACTAACATTCCTAAGATAGACAAATAGTGGAAGTATTCTCTCACACACACACACACACACACATTATTATAGTCAATAATAATGAATTGTTAAAAGAGAATTTTATATAAAACCATTTGAATGTGTATTTTATACTATCCCTTTCAATTTATTAAATGCAAACTTGTCTAACAAAGATTGTAATATTATTCAAATCTTCCCTAATGTCCCTCTTCCTTATTTCCCTCTGAGAGTGGTTTTTATTCTCAGAGATATAATAATTTGTTAAACTCTATATTAATAAGGGAAATAAAAGCACAAAGCTCACTGTATAATCTTCCTATGAACTCCATTCTGTATTCTTATCTGTCTACTCATCTTAAAGTCAAAACTAAAATAAGGCAATAAGTAGGGTAAGATTAAATTATATTAAAATTAAGATTTAGAAATGCCCAGTAATACCTAATTAAACACTTTGTTATATCAATATATATATCATATATTAAAGTTGGTGAGAAAATATATATGATATAGAGGAAGATGCTAGTAAGTTGGAAAAGAAAAGATAAATTAAAACCTATGTTCATAGGGCAAGATTCTTTCTGAAGTTAAATTTGAATTTGACATGTATAAATATATAAAACTAAGTGTTTTAATCAATGATATTCTTATATATGATCTATTTAGCTTGTAACATTTTGCCAATTTTAGTTATACCTCTCAAATTTTAAAAATCCACTTTAAATTCTGAACTAAATATTATAGACTCAAATAATATCACTAAATTTCTATTCTTGTGTCCACTGGAAGACAAACTTTCAGGATTTTGTGAATATAAACTTTGTACATCTAACAAAACCTTGAAATAATTTTTCTCTATTAGACATGTAGGCTAATGGCTATAAGAAACAACCACAAATTATTAATGACTACTACCAACAATACTGAGTACTTGCTCTACCCATCGCAAGTTGTTTGTTGGGGGAGATGGAGTGTGCTCGGATTCTGTTCCATGCAGCCATTCAATGACACAGTCTTCCTCCATTTTGTTAATCTTCCACTTCTAAGTCCAGGGAATCCTCTTCATTTGATCCATGGGTAAGAAAAAAGAGTGAAAGCTGTAGGTAGGAGGCTTTTCTGGTCCAGCCTGGATGTAGCAGCATTCCTTTCATGTTACGTTGGTCAGAACTCAGTCAAATGGCCACACTTAATAGCAAGAAAGGTTGAAAGAAGTTGCTGACTGTTTTTCCAGGAAGAAGAGCGAAAAACAAGATATTGATGAGCCCAGGAAGTGTTTGCCACAGTGGCCAAAAGATACTTTTATACCAGACTTTGTATGGAAATCTTTGGAGTAGTAGAACTAATGCCTATATTTCTATAAATGAGGGGTAGTAGATGTAACGTGCCATCAAGTAATAACTTTTAGTTATATGATAAACAGCAGTTTTAAATTTAAGACAGACCAAAAACTGGAACATAGTATATAATGGGAAAATTTGACATAACCACAACAGAATCAGGAATTATTCCTATTGATTCAAGAACGAACACATAAACACAGTGTTTATGAAATGTATTCAAAGGATGGTTGCCAAATGAAACTATATACTAATATTGATTTCCTTAGTTTACTTTAAATATTGTTATATTTGATGTGATTTTTGTACTGGTATACAAAATAAATATTTACATAGTTTCCATCAGTTTTCATTTAGAGGGAAAATTATGACTCATTAAATAGTAAAAGAAAAGGGTGTACAATTATAATTTGCTTGAGGGCTTAAAAGTTGAGTGGTTATGATACAGAGGAATGTTGGTGCTAAACTGACTAGACCAATACAAATGCACATCTTTTGACATTTTATTTAGTTACTTATTTTTAAGTGTGTGCACATGTTTTATTTTTAATGTTTTTAATTTTTGGATATGTAATACACATAGTTAAAAAATTAAAAGAAAATGGCATAGAGTGAAAACTCTTGATATTATCCCTGCTGGATAATCACCGTGTTCCAAGCCCTGATTTTAACAAATAAACACATTTTTCAAGTTATCAATCCCTCCAGGGTTTTCCTTTTCAAATATAAGCAAATATGGATGTTTTCATCCCAATGTCACATAGCACAAACACAATTCTGCACCTTGTGATATATTATTATTATTATTCACAACAATATATTGTGAGATCTTTCCATAACAGTGCAATGAGAACTTCCTCAGTTATTTTTAAAACTGTAAAATAGACTATGGTATGAATATGCCAATCACCTTTCCATAGGAATGATGGGCTATTTAAAATCTTTTGTTATTACAGACAATACTTCATTTTATTCTTGTTCAAGCATATCTGCATGATAATCCCCCAAAGTGATCCAAACTAAATATATTTGTAATTTTGAAAGAGTACCAATTCCCCTCTTGGGGATTTCATAGTCTGTAACTCTACAGTTAGACTCTCAATACATGAGAACGTCTTGAACACATAATTCTCAAATACAATTTTTTCAGCAGCTTTATTAGAGTGGCCTAAAAACTATAATAAATACAATACTTATTAGTCTGCTCTGCATCCCTGGCACCCAGATTTTTGTTTTTAATATTATTTTCCACTGAAAGGAATCAGGCCTCTGCAGAGTAGATGGGTTCGTATTTTGAGACAAAAAAAATTTCAAGATGGTTCTGGAATACTTGATTGTGATAAAAACAAGGATGTTTTCTAAATTTCTGGGACTGTGTTACCAGGATAGTAGAACTAATTTAAATGGGTTTTTACTAGTCAAGTTGTGGTAATTTGATTATCAAAAAGAGAATAAATATTACAGTTGTTTAAAGTGATATAAGTCTGTGAAAGACATGAATCTATCCTGATACTCAAAAATGAAAAATCAGAATTTCTTTTCGTCTTCAAATAATGTGTATTATCTTTAATTTTAGTTTATTCAGATGGAAAAAGAATATATTTATTTCTGTGTTTATTATCTTGATAGTCAGAAATCAATTCATCCACAATAATGACATAAGAAGATACTTTAAAAAAATTTTTAAAAATTTTAAAGAAATTATTCCCTAAACTGGAAATATTTCTGCCCATAAATGGCAGGGATTACTTATGCCCTTTGAAACAAAGATTATAAAGCTTTTAAAATTCTATAACACTTTCACTGTCCATATGACTGAGAATTAGCAGAGAATAGTAGAACATCAAAAGGGGATTTTAAAAAATTAAACAGCTCAATATTTCTGGGGGGAAAAGAAAAAGGAAAAAACCTAGACTCACATGTCCAAATGTTTGACTTAATTTTCCTAAGTAAAAGAAAAAAAAATAGACAAAGAAATATGGTGCTCTTGCCTGCCCCCAAATCTGCTAAAACCCAATGTTTCCTACTTGCAAGTCAAATATGTATTAGCTATTAATTTTATAAATTATGGCAAAACTTTAAAGAAGTGAGTAAAGGCATTCTATTTGTAGATGAGAGGTCCTGACATCCTAACCAGATAAGTTTTGCCATGATCTGAAAACTGGGTCAACAAGGTTCATTGTGGAAAGATGACACTTTGATTTCTTAGGGAGGGACAAGAGAAGGGACATTAACTACTCACCATTATTACCATGGTGTTAAAACTTCTAGGCCTGGTTTCATATATCCTAGTGTAAGAAGACATTTACCCACATAGTGTGACCATGTAGCAGCATGGAGTTTGTTTTGTTTTCAGTTTTTCAGCCTTAGATTAATGAATATATGAAAAAGTGCACAAAATATGAATGTACAGAAAGTATTCATGAAGTAAACACCTTCATTTAACCATAGCCCAGGTCAAGGAGTAGAATATTATCAGTTGCCCCAAAAACTTACTTGTTCCCAATCCCAATCACCTCCTGCCAAAAGATAACCATCATCCTGACTCTAAAAGCATAGATGATCAGTTTCGTCATTTAAAATGCTGAAGTAAAGCAAATATATAGAAAAACATACAAATCAAAACTATACAGCTCTACAAATTATCTCAAAGTGGAAATGCCATGTAATCAGCATCTACATTAAGAAAATAAAAAGATTGCCAGTATCCCAAAAGCCCCAAATTATGACCTCTATAAGTCCCCCTATATTGACCTGTATTTTAATGTGTAACATCTCTTTCTGAAATTTATATAAATGAAATCATATTACAGCCATCCCCAACAGGAACCAGGCATGTAAGTAAAACCATCTTGGGTCCTCCAAATCACACCTGCTGCTGGCTAAATTCCACTTAGCACCCAGTTAGCACCACATAGAGCAGGAAAATTGCATAACTAAGGCCTTCCCTAATTCCCTGACCTTCAGTAGAGTAAACATAATAAAATAACTGTTCTTTTATGGCAAAAATAAATCATGTAGCAAATATTTCTTTATATCTGCCTTTTCAGCATTACACTTCTGAGAATATCCATGTTTTTGCATGTAGCTGTAATTCATTTTCATTGCTGTACAGTTTACATTTTAAAAATAATCCGCTATCTATCCTTTTGTCATTGGTGGGCATTTGGGGTAGTTCCCATTTGGGCTATTATGACTAATGTTGCTATAGGCATTCCTGTTTTTTAACAGTCCTCCAATTTGCCCTCCAGAGTGCTGATTGATGCTTACTTTGTCAAGAGGTGTCAACTTTAGAAATCAGGCTGATTGTAGTGATGACCTTTCCTCTGCCAAAATAGAGCAAACAAACAGCTTAACTATATTTTTTCCCACAGGATTAAAAAATCTTGCTCAAGACCTCTCAAGAGTCTTAAGAAAGAGTGCTTCTGCTGGTAGTTGCTCTTCAGTTCAAAAAAGAAGCCTCTCAGAAAACAGTCATAAGGTTATCTTGCTAGCCAACAATCATCTGGTTATCCCTCCTTGCTTTGTTATTGCTTTTAGATAAATTGGGACACTTAACTTCCAAGATAAAAAAGCTTTAGGAGTTTATAACAAAAGGGTCTGGCTACAACAGATGAGTAAAGTTGAACATTTTCAATATAATGGTCTTTTTTTCTTATTATTGTGAATATCTGAATGTCTCACCATTTTGCTAAGAAGTTAAATGTCCTTAACTGCTGGATCAGTGGTTCAACTTGTTTTCAAAGAGGCATCCCCTTAAAGCCTTTACCTTTTATATGGGATGACACCTCTAACAAATGGAAAACCGGGGATGGAAACCACCCTAACTCTGTTAAGAAAAGTATTAATCAAAGTTTCTTGTTAAAAAAAAAAAAAAAAAGACTAGGAGTCAGACTAGCAGGCAGGGATCAATTCTCTCACAAAAACAATGGAGAAAGAGCCAAAAGATGTCCAAGGGACCTGCTTTGGGGGTGAGCAGACCAGGAAAGTGCTACACAACCCCCAGGAAGGTGAGGGACAGAGAGATGAAGAAGTTGAAACAACAAACGTGAGTTACCAGACCTCCACGGCAATCGCAAAGGACTCCCTCCCCCACCCGCAAGATATTAAGGTGGGGTAGAAACCCTTGGCTCACTGCAGTTGACTGAGACATCTTCCTCTTGGTCAGCTGTTTCAAGGGAAGAGGAAGGGGGAGGTGGGGGGCTTTTCTTCAGAGAATTCAGCTATCAGAGCTGGCTTTGCATCTCCTCTCTGGAGATTCAACACAGGAAAACAGGAAAGTCGAGATTGGAACACCTCTCTGAAAAGGTGCACCATCTGCTGACACATCTGGAAGCTGCAAGCACAAAAACTGTTTTTGGTTTTCTCTATATCCTAACCTTTGGGAGAAAGAATATTTGAGGAAATAATGACCAAAAAGTTCCCACACATTATGAAAGGCATAAATATCAATATCCAAGAAGGACATCACACCCCAAACAGAAAATCCAAATTGACCTACTCTGAGACACCTACTATTCAGAATGACAAATATCAGAGATAAAGAGAGGATTCTGAAAGCAGCAAGAGAAAAGCAGAGCATCACATACAAGGGAAACTCAATAAGATTAAATGCCAACCTCTCATCAGAAATCATGGAGGTGAGAAGGAAGTGGTATGATGTATTTAAGTACTGTACTGAAAGAGAAAAACTGCCAGAATTCTATATCTGGCAAAACTGTCCTTAAGAATGAGGGCAAATTCAAAGTCTTCACAGATAAACAAAAACTGATAGAATATGTTACCAAAAGACGAGAATTACAAGAAATACTAAGGGGTGTGCTGCAGCCTGAAAGGAAAAAACAAGGGTGAGAGATTTGGAGAAGAGTGTAGAAATGAAGATTTTTAGGAAGGGTAAATTAAAGGGTAAAAAGACAGACAAAAGAATGATATGACAACAGAGAGCCGAAGGACAAAATGGATGAAGTAAGTAATGCCTTACAGCAATAACATTGAATGTTAATGGCTTGAACTCCCCAACCATATCTCTAATGTAGATCCTCTTTCAGATTCCAAATACATTCAGCAGCATGGTGGACATATCCACCAAAAGGCATCTTAAAATCAACATTCAAAACTGGAATTCAACATTGCTGTGGGGGGATTAAATAATGCCTCCTGCAATAGGCATGTTCAGATCCCAAACCCTGGTCCTATGGGTGTGAACCCATTTGTAAACAAGACCTTTGAAGATGTTATTAGCTAAGATGTGCCCAAACTGAATGAGGATGGGCCTTAATCCAATATAGCCGAAGTCCTTATAAGCAAAGGAATTTAGACATGGAAAGAGAAGCCACAGGGAACAGACAGAAGCTGGAAGTCAATGGAACCCAGAAGAGAAAGAAGAAGATGCCACCATATGCATTGCCATGTGATGGAAAAACCAAGGACTGAGGATGGCAGGCAGCCAGCTCAGAATGTCAAGGTTTTCAGGAAGAAAATGTCACCTTGCTAATGTCTCATTTTTTTACTTTTCCTAGCCTCAATGAGCCAATAAATTCCCATTGTTTAAGCCAACCCAGTGTATAGTATTTGTTTTAGCAGCTGGGAAACTAAGCTAATTTCTCTTGAAACCAGCCCCTTTCTCTTTTTGTGCAGGATACCAATCTGGAAAGCTGGAAAGCATTCTAAACTTTTCTTCTATCTCCCCACCCCTTATTAAATAAGTGACAATAGTCAATGCTATTAATCCTATTGCTATACTTTTCTGGTGGTTTTGATGTTCTCTCTATTAGTCAAAAGCAGAAAGAAGGAAGTCCTCTAAATTTTCATTTTTATCTCATGACACTTTCTCTCAATATTGTTTTGAGACCTCATAAAAGAGGGTTTTAATAGTTAATGTTTTGCTTTGCCCATAGGCTTTCTCTATTGACAGAAAAACATCTCTCCTGTCTTATTTTATTGGAAATGGGTATAGCTCTTCTTAGATGCTCTAGAGGAACTGCTGGGTAGAGCTGTACAGAACCTACTACAATTATTTCTTTCTGGAAAACAAACACTTCAATATAAGTATTTAATTAGGATTGCCAGATATAAAATAGCATACCCTGTTAATGACTTTCAGATAAACAATAAACAATGTTTAATTATCAGTATGTCCTATGCAATGTTTGGGACATACTTATACTAAAAAATTATTCATTGTTTATCCGAACGTAAAATTTAACTATATTCTGTATTTTTGCTTGCTAAATCTGACAGCCCTAGTTTAAATTCCTTCCTTCTAAACATGTACCATCTGGAATGCAGGAGAAAAGAAAGTCTGGGGGCCTAAAGCCACTAAATGGTCATCACTGTCACAACCAAAGAAATACTGAGACCATTTCCAATCCTTTCTCTTTTGAGGTTTATATCCCTTACACTGGGCCTATGAAACAACCAGCAATTGAGTATAACGCTGTCACATTTCCTGTTTCCACTGCAGGCTCCTGTTTGAACCCTGGGCTGGCCCTGGAATGCATCCAGACCAGGATTGGGAAGTTGCCTATTTTCCTTGCTGAAGAAGTGCCATCTTACTGAGTTTACCACCACCTCTCAATATCTCAGCTTTAGATGTTTCTCTTTTGGCCACTGGCTATTGCTCCCTTTTTTCCTTAATCCTGATTATATTTACCAATAGCAAGAATTTAGGCTATTCCCTTGAACTGTACATAATAACTCCTCAGGAACTTTACTTAGATATTCTTTTGCTTGCAAGTATCTTTATATGGCTGCATGATTGACAGTATATTGAAATGATATACTCCTAGTCAGAAATCAAAGGGTAAGCTTGGCTCAATCCTTAACTAATGAGCTATTACATGAATCATTATATAAATTCATGTCACTGCTAATCTTGTTCTACCCATGTTCCAGGACATTAAGTAGATCCTTTATGAAAACATCAGTTTACATGACTTTGAGTTTACACATAGACCAAATCTTTCCTGCAGGGTTCTTTGAGTGCTCTCATAGTTGTAGAATTTTGCTGAGTCTGTCTATCTTTGCACTATCTCTGAGACCAGGTACACCACCACTCAAAATTCTGTACTCTTACCTCTAGAAGAGTTCTCCCACCACATTCCCCAGTTTAGAGCTAGTCTCAGCACACCTCCCCCCACCACCTCCTGCCCCATAACATTTTCTTCTTGTCCAGAAAGAACCCATATTTCTTATAAAATTGAATATATTTGTGGAGCCAGGACTAAAATAAAATTTTAGCTAGCACCTCTATTAAGAAGGTTCATAAATTTCCTCTCCGACGTAATCGTGCCTACGTCTGGTTCTCCAAATGACCATCCAGTTCAACAAACTGTTTATTCTTTCAGAAATTATAATTCCAATTTAATCAGTCTCTACATTGTTCTCCTGTCCATTCCAAGAGTTGTCTGATTCTGGATCCACTTTTACTCACTTTTACCATTAGCCCAAAATCTGTACAATCCTCTTGAAAATGAATTCTGAGGTCATATATGATATATTACTATTAATCTGTAGAAAACTGGATTGTGTGCTCTAGGGCTTAAATTTTAACAAGGCCCTATCCATTCTCCCCAAAATAGCTGCACTTAAAGGCTGTGACCTTTAAATTCTTTTAAAGAATTTTATAAGAAATATAGGTACAGCCCAATTTCTATGTATGTAGAAATTTAAGCCTTTATGGAAGTCTAAGCCTGTGATGCCAAAGCTCCTATTCTTTCTTACTATACCTGCTTTCTCTAGCCTAACCCTGTCATGGAGCAGAGGAGGAGATATGTCCAAATATCTCTAGAATGGGTACTTATTACACATAGACTCTAAGAATAGATAAATGCTAACTTTAAATAAATTTGCTGCAGAGATTTATCATCTCCACATTAGTAAAATCACAACAGCTCTAATTGGGTCAGTTTGGTGGGAATTCCATCAGCGTTGAGAAGTCAAAGCAATGCATCTAGGCTGGAGAAAATCAGTAAGGAAAGTCATTTAAAAAGATTCTTTTTGTTTCTTTTTAAGACTGAAAAGCTCGTTTCTTTATAAGAACTGTATGTAACTCCTGACATCATGTGGCCACGTTATGAACTGCTGTTAGCATTTTGAAGACAGTTTTAATATTCTTATCAGGGAAAAATAATCCAATATAATAAATGCATATTGTGAAATGCATTATTTGATTTTTTGCCATTTAACTATTTATGAACTGAAGATTATGGCTGAGAGTACCATGGGTGATAGTCAAGTTGTACAGATCTGTACTTTAATAATTTGTTCCCAGTTTTGCCTTCAGGAAGGTATAATCACTTTTCAGATTCTTGACAATGAATGAAGTGGCTTGTATGATCTCTTTTGAGCAAGATAACCAGCACTGGAGCATGGTAACAAAGAAAAACTGGCTTGGAATCAGATGAACTTGGTTGGGTTCATCTCCCTTCTTCAGCCTTCACCTACCCTAGAGGCCTTTATCCCAAAGCAGCATCGTTACAGGACTTCACCACTCTCATCTCAGCCACCAGCTGCTGCTCCCTATTGCTGGTCATTACCAGATCCTCCACAACCACAGCTAATGCCTTGAAACTTTTTCACTGCCAAAGGGCACTATGTTCTCAAGTTCCACCTCCAGTGGAATCTATGCCTTGTTACCCGCAAAACCTGGAAGATGTCCTCCTTCTTGTGTAAGCAACACTCTGCCTTATGAACATCAAAGTGCAGCCTTAAACCCCCAATATCTAACAGTCCTGAGAATGAAGCCAGCCAGCTCTTGGCAGGCAGACACCAGATGTACCTGAATTCTAACAGTGAACACAGCTAAGTCTTAAGCTGGTGTCTCTTCTACACTCTGAATACACCTTAGGTTCACAAATTAATCATTTGCTGTTGGAACAATTACACAAATATTTTATAAAATAAAGAAGACATAGTTCTATATTTTCTA
Organism: Tolypeutes matacus; assembly: GCA_026826555.1. NCBI lineage: Eukaryota > Metazoa > Chordata > Mammalia > Cingulata > Chlamyphoridae > Tolypeutes > Tolypeutes matacus. Next base: position 2,207,128 of record JAKSZT010053806.1, on the reverse strand, counting down.
TAGGAGCTTATCAAAACATAATGTCAGTAGACAGTTCAGTTTGGCAAGTCTAACATTACGATTATAAATTTAAAGTTCTAATTATTTGATATTGTTGGTGTCAGGCATGAGCCATGTCTGCAAACATTCCACTCAGCTGTAGAAGTTTGGGAAATGCACAGATGTAGCTCAGCTGAACATGGTTGACAGACCTTGAGCTAGATGGTCATTAGGGAGCTGGGATATTAAACATTTTAGCTTTAAAAAAATCTCATGGATAATAATGCTTTATTGAATGTACATATTCTCATTGACAATAGGGACTTTTGGTTATATATAATTTTAAATGAAATCATGCTCTCATATTATTCTTTCTCACTGAAGTGAATAAGAATTCATCATATATTTCAGATATACTTTTTTTAAAAACCTTTTTATTTTTTATTTTATTTTATTTTTTACTTTATCGGGAGGTCTCGGGGATGAAACCCTGGTCCCTCCATATGGTAGACAGACGCCAAACCTCTTGAGCCACATCTGTTTCCCTCAGATATACTTTTGATTAGAACTTTTCAAAAGTTTCACATAAATATATTACACATACTTTTCTGTATAAAAAGAACAATATTTCTAAGTGCTTTCTTGATTGATTAATGTCATAACAATCCATATAAGTGAGCTCGGATAAATTCTAGGAAACCTAGTCAATCAATGACAAAAGCACCTCAAATGCACTACAACTATGAGTCATGATATTGATGTAAGTGTTCTATATGAAACAGTCAGCAATGTGCTGTTATATTTTGAAATTTTAAACAATATTTGTTGAGATGATGACTTAAGATTATGTTAGATTCCAGGAAGAAAGAAATTCAAATGTTTGCTTTCTTTTACTTTTTCCTGGAAGAAGGTGCTATGTGTTAGAGAATTATAAAAGAGAAAGATAAGAAAATAAAAGTGTGCTAGAAAATCTGAGTCTTTAAAGGAAAAAAATGCATTCCTGATAAAGGTTAATATCATCAGTGTGCCCTGATATGACATGAGGGAAGGGACTGTACCTCTATGGCATTCTTTGCAAAAGACAAAAAATTCCAAGATTACCACGAGAAAAATATCAGACAAACCCAAATTGAAGGACATTGTACAAAACGCCTCCAGTATGCCTTAAAACTATCAAGGTCATGAAAAACAAGGAAAGACTGAGAAACTGTCACAGAAATGAAGAGACCATGGAAACATGACAGCTAACTGCAATGAGGTACCCTGGATTGGATCCTGGAAATGATGGAGTACATTAATGAGAAAACTGGTGAAATTCAAATAAACATGGTGTTCAGTTGATGGTATTTTTTTAAAAGATGCATTCCTGAGCCACTAAGAATGGACAACATACTTGAAGTTGAGGTTGATTTTTCAAATGTAGTGATAGGTTGTACTGAGTTATTCACACTCTCTAGAAATCTATCAAAACCCTGCAAAGAACTGTGACAATGTTGCTCAAATCTAAAGACTTTCTAAAGACAGATATTTAGATCTTATCTATGGTAATCTTACTCCTCTGCAATTGTCCGTTTATTGAGTACTCGGATAGTCACATATTAAAGAATTGCTGGGAAGCAGTAAGAGGATTCAATTTTGTGCAACTGTCTGTAGACATGAAGACAAGACATGAAGGAGGGGTTGGGGCCTAAGGTTTGCTAAGGAAAATAATGCATTTAAGGTTTCGACATGGTGGGTTTCAGAGACCTGCGGCAGCATTTATAGGGGTGGCCTGAAGATCAGGAGAGAGTTGTCAAGTGATACAGATGACATGGATTTAAGAATCATCAGCCAGGAATATAGGCGAGTCTCCCAGGACAAATGAGGGTAGAGAGAAGACAATAGGGCGGATCCATTTGTATCTACCTCTTGCTCCCAAGGAAATCTCTCAACAAGGTCTTGAGCACACTGTCACAAAGATCAACTGAATGAGAGATAGCTGATGTCACTTTTCCAGCCCATATGTCTAAATTAATTTCAACTTCAATACATCACTCTGCATGTTATTAATACTCACTGAGGAGTGAGTGTAGCTCAGTGGTACCTCCTAAAAAAACACACAAAAAAACCTGTAGCCACATGGAACATACAGCAATCACTATTAACTTTTTCTGCAAGCCAGAAATATTCCAGTCAAAAATTTTATCTTCAGTGTGCAATTCGACATCTGATGGTGCAGGTGGAGCTGAGTAAAAACCTTCCACAGATTCATGCATGCCTTGAAATCAATATGAGAAGGCCAAAATGAGAAAGGAGTGTCTGGCATATATACCTGGAAGAAATCCTACTGTTTTTACTGTTAGGTAATAATCAAGCTACAAATTATTACAATTTTATGTAAGATAGACTCTTATGCTCCAATCCATCCTTAAGAAGGAAAACGAGCCTTAAAGTCACAATTATCTGTCCACTTAGTTTTCCCGGGCCTTATAAAAAGATTTTCCTGTAAAGCATTGTAGGTTTTAATAGGGACCCAGTGGCTTTGAACAAAACTTGATGGGTACATTTTTAGAAGTCCAGATACAGGTGTTGGCGCTTGCAGTGCACTTATCTCAATGATCTCATTTTGTTTACATCTACCAGGGGTTTCTGTAAAATCTCTTTGAAGTGGCTCTGCATTGTCTGTCTTGGAGGCCAGAGTGATCGGTCAATAGCTAGGAGGCTGGACTCTTGCCACAAGTATTTAGGTCAAGAATTGCTGTAATTTCTCACCAGGTAGAATTTCCCAAAGGTGAATTTGAAATCATAAAATGAAAGATGTATAGAGAAAGATGTAGAAGAAGAGACAGAATACCCAGAAAAGATTTATCCTGGTGAGACCACCAGAACAAAGAATATATCACAGCACATGAGCACTTCCCAGATCCTTTGGGCTCGCAAATCCAGTAACCATTTCTGAAAGGTTGAGAAGATCATCTAGAAAAATATTGCCTTGGTTATTTGGGAATGAGAGGGATTTAGGAAAATAAAATATTTTAGGAGAAATCTAATGTGGTGAGAGCAACTGACTTGGAATATAATTCAGGCAGCAGTGTTTGGCCTAAGTGAAAGGCATGGCTTTACAGTACAAAGCTGGCCTTGAGAAGCTTTTCACTATATCTCCCTGTAGCTAATCACCATTCTACTACTTCTGCCTGCAGCCCAGGATCTGTCATTCCCCTGATCTCACTTTCTGTCAGTTCACATAGTGGTGCTACTTACTGCTATCACTGCTTCTCTGTGTAGTATGGCAAATATCTATTTATGTGATTGGTTTCCAGTTTAGATATGAGACCTTTTATCCACTTTCTTTAGCATCAAATGCTGTGCTTGGCAGCTTCCACTGTTAGAAAATTTATAAATCCTCACAATCATCCTAGAAGTTGGCTGAAACTATATTTTTATTGTTTGTTTGTTTGTTTGTTTTCTTGTTATCTCCTCCTCCACTCACCAAACTCTAGGAGCCACCAGTGCAGAGATCATGTCTATCTAGTTCACTGCTATATTCCCAGGGCCTACAATAGTGTCTGGCATGCAGTAGGTGCCCACTAAACAATGATTAAATGAATGAATGGCCGATGGAAACATTAACCCCATTTCTTACAAGATTAGATGGCACATAAGTGGCAAAGACTTGAACCCAGTCCTGTATGATTTCAAAGGTTGGTTGTGCATATCTATATTGATTAGTGACTAACATTCACTATCCCAAAGCCATCAGCCAAATCAATCAAATAATAAAGTTCAATCAATTTCACTTAATGCACAGGCAAAGAATAAGTTGTACCTAGCATGGCACTGATGTGACTTCCGTATCTCCCCACTAACAAGTCTCAAAACATGAAATATCTGGAGTGTTTAGGGCTTTCTCACAATAGCCAGCATTTATTGAATGCACAACATGTTTAGGAATTATTTTAAGAGTTTGAACTATTTTCTTATATAGTGCTTACTACAACTTTTTGAGCTAAGTATAGATGATGCAACTAAACACAGAGTTTAAGTCATTGCACTACTTCATATTCTGAGAAGGGTAGAGCTAGGATCTAAACCCAGACAATCTGTTTGCAGGTCATGCTCTTAATCAGGAAGGCAAATATCACAGATACACAAATATATATGTATGCACACGCATACACACTTGTCCAATTTTATATGTCCCTTGAAGTCATTACTGTGGATAAACTTGACTCAATTACTCTATTGTAATTGCCATAGAATATTTGCTGTGCTGAACTGATGAATTGGCAAGAGCTATCCCAAGTTGTTGTTTGTGCCAACAGCAAAGCTCATAAAAAAAAAAAAAAAGGGAAAAGAAAAAAAAAAGAGAGAAAAGAAACAAAGATAGTGTTTTAATTTCCCATGTGAACAGTCTTGGGCAGGGGGATGGGGTGGGGTGATAAGGGGTGGTGGTGGAATAATTAACATTTGTTCAGTAAAAAACTGAAGATTGTTCTTTCTTTACACCTTTTTGAAAATAAGTAAACCAAAGGACTTAAAATGATATTTTTATAGGAATATAAACTTAGGAAACATTAGCATTTAAATAAGAACTAAGTTATTAGCTGGTCACACTTTGTTTTGAAATGGGTGGTATTTAAACTACCTCCATTATTCCCCCATCTGTTAGGATATATTTACTTTGATTATATCAGTAGAATTTTATCTTTAATCAAAAACCCCTTCAAAGTAAATTGTATTTAATTAGAAAAGAAACGAAGGAGGCATGTCACACTTGGTGACATGAGGCCACTTCAATCACCAAAGTGTGAAAATCATTTCTCCAGATGGCAGCTTCCTGCTTAGCTGAGACCATGATTCTGGCAGTAGTTTGGGTGATTTTTTTAAAAGCATATTTAATCTCAGGTATGTGTGTCTAATTAAATTTTAATGCTATGGCTTTTGGACAAAAACAAAGCCCAACATCATGAATTATATATATAGAAAAGAAGAAGGCATCAGGGATCTCCTCTGGGAAGCATTTTCCAAAGCTAAATATCATAGTGTTGATCTTCTTCTCTTTAAGGGATGACAAGTGATGATTAGCTACATAAAAATGTAGTTCCATGTAATGCAATTTGCAAATTTAGCAGGGTTTAAAGACTAATAGAAATTATATCTCAGGCCTGCTAAGTCTTAACAAGCAATTTTCTTATATTAATTGGCAGTAGATAGGCCTTATGCATGTAAAAGAAATAAAGCATATACTGGTAGTTTAAAAAATATTGTTTTGCTATTAGACTTTTAAAATAACCTCTGACTGGCAAGAATTTTACTGGGTACTAATGTTACCATGTTGGGCAAAATAGAGGGGGCAGTCTTGCCCTCAAGGAACTTATTATAATCTGGTGACAGAGAGGTAATCATATGTTCATAAATATATAAATACAAACATTCTACCCTTTGAAACAAAGGGCAGACAGTTATGAGAGCATATCTTAGAGGGATGTCAAGTATTCCAAAGGATCAGAAAATACTTCATTTCCTGTGTAGTACTGAAATGAGATCTCAAGAATAAGTAGGAATTTACTGGACAAAAGAGGAGAAGAACTAAGAGAAGGCCAGTGTGGTAGGATTTCAGATAGCAAAGGGAAAAAGGGCTCAAGATAAATTTGGAGAGATAATTTAGGCCTTTCAGGCCATGATTAAGATTTTGGTCTTATTCTAGGAACACAGGAAAATCTTCATGCATGATAACCCTACATATAGTATAGACCTTACGCTGTACAGGTAAGGGAATAGATCAAATGTAGATGCACTGAAACAATTGAGAAGGACTTTGATGTCATCCTTGTAAATTAAAGGAAATTTATCCCCAATATGGCATTCTATTCTTTTCCACATCAATGTCCACATCATGTAGTCATTGAGATAATATATGTGCAATATCTTACACTTTGGTAGGGCTAGAGTGCAGAGTCCCAGGTGACAGACATAGAGAGATGAGCTAGTAGATATAGGTAAGAGACAGATTTTTTTTAAAAGGGGGATCTTTGAGTGCCATGCTAAGAAAATTTGAACTTCATCCTATAGATCAGTGGTTCTTAAACTTTTGAGTGTGCATCAGAATCAGTTGGAGAGCTTTTTAAAACACAGTGCCTAAAGATGAACTATAAATAGGGTGAAGGGACACCCAAGTTGTACCTTCTTTCCAGAGAATTTGATCTCATCTAGAGAGAATGAATTTTAGAAAACCAGTTCTAAGCTCAATCTCCCTTCTAACAACTCTCTCCCACACATATACACACTAAGTCCTCAGTGATGATAGGTTTTTCAAAACCCTGTTTCTCAACTCTGTGGGCTCCCATGAATTCTGCATGCTTTCCAGAATTTCAGACCTATCTCTTTGAGGTTTGTACTCAACCAAACCGAGAGAAAAGCTTCTTAGTAAAAAGGAGGCACAACAAAAGGTAGCATAAGATTGAGAGATGCCTATACTCAACATAAGAAAATCACTTATTACCTGTTTGATCATGAGCAATTGGATCTTATTTAATTTCTTGGGCCTCAGTGTGCTCATCTATAAAATGGCAATACTGATACCAATCTCATAGGGTTGTTGAATGATTATAAAAGAAAAAATACTTAAAGCATACAATGGTTAAGACTCAATGAATGGTATTTTTGTTCTTTTTTTCCACTGTGTCAAAAATTGGAAAAATTGCTTCCTTATTGTTAAAATCAAATAAGATACTATATGTAGATGTAAACTGTAAGACAATACAACCAGAAGTTAAACAAAAGTAAGACTTTCATTGGAAGGAAACTTGTAAAGAAATGTTTTCAAATTAGTGAGTTGTAAAACAAAATAAATTAAAACATTTTGTCCAACATGGTTTGTTTAGGAAAACAGAAGACACTCGATATATTCTGGGTGTGAAGTTATTTAACACTAAGTATTATAAGGCTGCACAACTGGAAGAGCTGAGGGGATGAAAGATAAGAAAACTGCCCTCAACAATCTCAATCTAAAACAATCTAAATTGGTAGTTCTACAGAGCTTATTCAGAGGATAAAGGTCTCTCCTTCTCTTCTACCTTTCCAAATGTCATGCTAATGCCATTTGCACAATTTGTCTTAGAACCATATGAGGAAGGGGATTCTGGGAAATGTTAGAAGGAAGTGTGGAGGCCATGTGATTTGACAATAGATATAATCTGTCCACTCTAGCATTTTCATATCTCTTAGACGTTCTTGTATTTAACTTAGTGTGGGCCATAGCATTTTTTAACCTTCTAAAAGCCATCTTAACAGCATCCACATCAGTGTGATAAATTCTGTATCCTAGGAGAATATCCCCAAATCAACAAACTCCTTTTTCCAACCTATGTTCCACCCCCTCTTGAACTAACATCCTCAGGATCTTATCCCTCCTGCCAGTATATGTTGGCTAGATCCCATTTTTGCATTATAGTACCTTTCCTTTTTAGTGAACCAGAGGACACAAGCAGATGGCTTGAACCTCCAATTCCTTTACTACAGTTGTACTTGTGACTTTCATCCAGTTCATGCCTATGGCCACAGAGGTGTCTCCTTAAGACCACCAGAGGAGAAAAAGTTAAAGCTGGGTTTGCAGATGAGTTGGCTCAGCTATGGGGTTAAAAACAAAACTGAATGGCAGCTTCATTGCTGACCCACTCGGAGATGGCCCTGAAAGATAGTGGTGAGAAGAAATACTTTCAATGCACAGAACTTCAGGTGGTGAACTTTATTATCCAGTTTGCATGAGAATAAAAGCAGTATGAGGTAAGAAGCAGTATCGACACATAGGCGGGGACAAATGGCTTAGCTCCTTTGTCAAGAGCCTGGAAAGATAACAACTGGAAGAACAGGGATTTCTGGAGAAGAGGCATGTGATTATAATTTAAGAGCAGCACAAAGTGTGAATATTTTATAGCATACAAATGTCCATTGAGAAGAGGCACAAAAAATATATAGAGAATGACTCAACTAGCTGATGTCTGGCAGCTTTCATCTAGAACCCAGTGATAACACAATAGACTAGTTATGGTACTATAGTGGCAAGAATGGAGCATAGGTATGGACCCAGTACCATGGTCTACCAGTCACCAAGACTGATCTAGCCACCACTTAATGTCCAAACTGCCAAAAACAGAGCCCACAAATGACACCTTACCTTAAGAACACCAGTCAGCTACTTTTATAGAGTTCATATTTGACCTCTTCTGTACTAGAAGGGGCAGCAATTCATATTGACTGGAATAGACATATATTTTAGGTATGGGTTTCCCTTTTTCCTGGACAGTAATACTATCTAAGAGCTTATAAAATATTTGATCCATTGACACAGGGTCCTACATATTATCACATGGTACCAAAGAATCCACTTTATAGGAAAGGAAACTGTGATGGACAGTTTCCATAAACATGGAATCTGCTCATCCTACTGTATCCCACACCATTCAAAATGAGCCAATCTATTAGAGCAAAGAAATAGCCTTTCCTGCTTGGTAAGATACCCTGAAAGGACAGTCACCCTTCTCTAGCATACAGGATACATTCTGAAACAAAGATAATCACCTGGACTAGCAGAGGTGCTAACTGATGATGTTAGAAATCTAGAATAGATAAGTAATAGATAGAGCGAAGATTGTCAATTGTAGCCTGGAGGCCAGTTGCAGAAATATGTATTGTAATAACCTTTTTCTTGTAGGTTTCCCTGGGAAAAGAAATCCATAAGATCCTAGAGAAATGTTCTCAGAATTTATTATATAAGCTAAATGGATCCATGAGGCACAAAGGGTGGAATGTAATGGATTCTGTGTTGTGTTATACTTCCTCATTCCCCCCTTCAAGACTGAAGCCTTCAGCACCTGCTATGCATATTGGCATCTGACAGTCCTCACCCGTGTCCCTTTTTGGGAATTGCACCATTCCCAGGGACAGTTACCTCCAAATAGTGGTCAGTGTAGGGTTTATAAATCCTTCCCCCTTTCCTCAATCAGGGATTTATCTGAAGATTCATCTTAGCTTCAGAACTCCCTGCAGGATTGGCTGAAGCCAAAAGTGCTCTCTAATGAACCCTGCACACAAATGTCTATATCTGAATCTATATCTTGGGGAACCTGACCTACAAAATAAATACAGAAATTAAGTACTACACAAAGAACCTAAGAGCTAAAGGTAGCTGTCACTGTGTAACAGGACTCAGTGGAACAGTAGACTGCTGTTTTCCATTATAAGCCCTATGGCATTATTTGACTTATAAAAGTATAAACATATATCAATTTGGTTTTTTAAAATTTATGTAAAAGGAATACATATAATGCACTTTAAACAGTGCCTGGCATATAGTAACTGCTAATAATATTTGTTTATCCTGAAATAATAATCTAACTTCATGATTCATATTTGTGATTGAGGTCATTAATGGGATTTAGTTGAATGACTTGAGTTTGAATCTTGTGGAGTCAGAACTCTGTTTCTTAGCAGAAAATTCGTTTCTTTCATCTGTGATGAAAGTTCTGAAGAAGTTCTGAAGAACTAATTCCATTCTTCATAATTAATCCACACCAGGAAAAAATTAATTAGCTAGGGGATAGTGTATGGACAGGTCCAATTTATTATACAATTTATTTTCTACAATCATCCTGCAAAGCAAGTCAACATCTCAGTAAAGCCCAGCACTGTGGTGTGTGGATCCTTCAGGTTCCACCTCTTAAAGGTGCATTTGATATTTGGAAAGTCATTTATTCTCATTACAGCTCAGAGGAGCATTTAAATCCCTTCTGTACCCCTTGTCAGCTATAAACTATAAAAACTTCATACTTGAGCAAGAGAAAAAAAGTAAAGAATAAAAGAAGGGGAAAAAAAGCAAATTCCCAGGTGCTAAAAACAAATAGCAAACTCAAAATACAGAAGGGTAATTGCATCAAGCTGATTCCATATCAATCCAGACATGATTTGATTTGTATATAGGCCCTAAGGGCTGGTGACTTTGGACCCATAAAGGCAAAAAGAAGGAAATAGGATATCTGCATAAAGAGCTTGAAGAGTTGCCCAGACTGTGAAAATGGGAATAGAAAAACTCTGACCATCAACATGGAAAATCATCAAGGATTCTGCTGACCATTTCTCAGAATTCTATGTAGAGAAAAAATTTGAAACCCTAAGTCAGCTCCATGCTTTCATGCAATCCAGAACTGATAAGCAGAGAAATAAATTAATATAAAATTTTCCCAAGATGATTAAATCCTCAGGGATCTAGTAGAAGAAACAGTTCTCAAGGAAACCTCTTACCACCCACCATGCATGGGCTTCATATGGCCAAAACAAACCCCTCTAATCCTAAACCCCTAATAAAAAATTACAAATTACATGAGAAAATTAACCACCATGAGAGAGAGATAATAGGGTTAACAAAGTGTAGAACTGTCAGCAGCACAACAATATATATAATAGAGCAATTTTAAGGTGACATTAACATAATGATGTTTAAAATTATTATAGGATAAAAGAAAGAGAAACCATAGAAATAGAAAAATATCTATAAGCAAAAATGATTGAATTCAAGGAAGCAATACTTGAACAGCAGAATAGATTCAGCTGAAGGAAGAATTAGAAAACTGGAAGTTGGGAAGCGGCTGTGGCTCCATCAGTGGGGCTCCCGTTTACCATATGGGAGGCCCCGGGTTCGGTTCCCGGGGCCTCCTGGTGAAGGCAAGCCCGCCTGCGTGGCGTGGTTAGCTGACCCAGCGAGCACAAGCAGCAAGGGGGGGGATAAATGAATAAATAAAAATAAAATCTTTAAAAAAAAAAAAAAAGAAAGAAAACTGGAAGTAGATCTGATGACATCACCCAGACTATAGCACAGGAAGTTTAAGAGATGAAGAATATGAAAGAATGGCTAAAAGACATGGAATATAGAATTAGAAGTTTCATAAGTTTACCAGAAAAAGAGAAGTGAAAATATGTAAGAGAATCAATATTCAAAAAAAGAAAGTACTGATAATTTTTCAGAATGAAGTTATGAGTTCCTAGGTTTAAAATTTTCAGTCTCAGAGTAGGTCTATTAAGATTTTTCCTGTTTGGGTTGCATTTTCCTTCTTGGAAATTGATATTTATGTCTTTCATAAGGGTTGGAAAGTTTTCAGTCTATTTCCTCAAATATTCTTTCTACCTCTTTCCCATTCTCTTCTCCTTCTGGGACACCTATAACATATATGTTTGTGCATTTCTTGTTGCCATGCTATTCCCTGAGACCCTGTTCAATTTTTTGTGTTCTTTTTTTGTCTATTCTCCTATCATTTCAAGTTCAAATATTCTGTCTTTGATTTCACTTATTCATTATCCTATCATTTCAAATCTGTTGTTATATGCCTCTAATGTATTTTTAATCTCATCCATTGTGTCATTACCATTTGTAGGTTTTCAAATTTTTCCTTATGCTCACACAGTGTCATCTTAATATCCTTTATCTCTTTAGTCATATTTTTCCTTCATCTCCTTAATTAAAGATTAAAGAGGTTTTGTTTTTTAACATCATTGCTTTAAGTTGTCTTAAATCCTGTGTCTTGTCTGGATTCTTGGTTTGTTTCTTTGACTGAACCATGTCTTCCTGTTTTTTAGTATGGCTTGTTATCTTTTGCTGATATCTAGGTGCATTAGTCAGCCAAAAGGGGTGCTGATGCAAAGTACCAGAAATCTGTTGGCTTTTATAAAGGACATTTATTTCGGGGTAGAAGCTTACAGTTACAAGCCCTAAAGAGCCAAGCTTAAGGTACCAAAAGAGCTACTTTCTCTTACCCAAAGTAATTTGCCACATGTTGAAGCAAGATGGCAGGCTATGTCTGTGAGAGTTCAGCCTTCCTTCTTCCTCTTAAGGCTTTGTCGTCCCAGCTTCTTCTGATCTCAGCTATAGGCTGGCATAGGCTCATCTCTCTCCCCAGGGCTTGTTCTTTCCAGGCTTAGCTGCTCTGTTCTCTTCACAAGGTTAGTTGTAGACTATCAGGCTCATCTCTCTTCCTGGGGCCTCTGCTGTGTCTAATGTGCTGTCTCTCTTCTTCTGTGTTCTTCTTCTCTGGGTGTCTACCTGTATATGAGAGTCTATTTTATCAGCCCAAGGGAGCTGGGACTCAACACTGAGTTGCACTTTAATGATGTTGTTGAGTCAAAGCCCTGGTCTTAACATAATTTAATCAGACATCTCAGCTGAATTTAGTACAAAAGTTATCACACCCAGAGAAACAGACCAGTTTACAAACATAATTAAATATCTTTTTTTGAAATTCATAAATAATATCAAACTGCCACACTAGGCATCTGATTATGTTGGTGATTTTGCTCTGTTGATCAATTTTTCTCTCTTGGCTAGTGGTTTTATTTCATAGCTCTTCTTTGATTTTTAGTTTAATCTTTTTCTAAAAGATTGCCCTCTTTAAGTAATCAAATGGGGGCAGGAAGCCACTAATGGGGCAAAGACCAGTTCTATGGTGCTTGGAAAAGAAATGAGAGAGACAAGCCTGTCTTCCTTCACTTTCCCTGCCTGCCAGCAGATGGTGCACCTCGGCAAACCCTTCCGTGGAGATGAATCCTTCAATTTCCACTAACTAGCTCTTCTGAACCATCTTCTCTTCATTTACCAAAAAGAAACCACACTTAGCATTCCACCACACACTTCTTCTCAGGGAGGAATATGTCTTCTCCCTTTTCAGTTGGCAGCTCAGTTGCAGATTGCAGCAAAGTTGTTTGCCTCAGGGGTGGGGGATAGGTGGCATTCCCAGCCATGGGGGCATCGATTCATGGTTTTCCCTTTGACCTCTCCATCTGTCCATCCCCAGTCCCTCTGGATGATGTGTGCAGCACTCTCCTGGTCTGCAGGTACCCAGAGCAGCAACCTCAGATGACTTCTACACCTTCTTCTCTATTTTGCAAGACAGCTGCGCTTGGCCTATACTACTCTGACACCATCTTGGATCACTAAAAGTGTTCTTAGATTTAAAAGGCACATAAATTCTCAAGCAAGATAAATAAAAAATAAAGCTGTATGTAGATAGACACACTGAAGCATAGACAGAGAGGATATAACCAAAGGAATCAGAGAAAATATACCTAAAAAGAATGATTAGATGTCACACCAGAATCTTAGCAACATAGATATGTGAAGAAAATGGAATATTTTCAAACTGCTGAACCAAAATAATTATCAATCTACAATTCTTTAGGATGCCAAATTAAAATCCAAGAGAGATTTCAAAATAAAGGTATTTTCATATATAATACGATTGTGAAAACTTTCTATTCATAAATACTTACCGAAAGGTTTACTAAAGAATATCTATTTCAGAAAAAAACTAGAAGGAAAGAGTTGGATGCAAGAAACAACAATAAGTAAAGAAATAAAAAAAATATGAGTAAATCTGAAAAACATAAAAATAAAGAGTGTTTGGGATTTAAAAACAAAGCATGTCTAAAAATAATAGACAACAGTAACTTTTAAGACAGAAAGAGGTATTGATATTTATAGCATCTTAAGATCCTTTTTAGGGTCTTAGAATTATTGATGAAATTTGGACTTGTTTGAGTGAAGTTCATATGTTAAAACATTAAGAACAGCCACTTAAAGAATAGAAATAACATGGGCAACTTCCCAATTGATTTTATGGGAAAGGGAATAATAATTTTAAAAAACATAACAAATCCAACAGAAAGTTGAAAACAAGACAAAAAAACTAAAAGCAGAAAAGTGCATAGAAAATACAAGATGAAAAAAATTAGGCATATCAGAATCACAAGAAATATAATTAGATGTTTATATACAGATCATTAGAAATCTTCTTTCATTGTTTCTCCAACATTTCCACCTCAATTCACATGAAAGATTTTACCATTCAAATGGGTGGCTTTAACGGGAGGCCAGGCTCAACTTTATGAAGCAAACATTACAGTTTTTAGAGGGTTAATTTAGGACAATTTGGCTATGACTCTAGTTAAGTCTTCCATAGGTCAATAATGAAGAGCAAAGTATACATTTTTGCTGATAGTTTAGATTTGAATGGCCCTGTATCAATTTCCTATAATGTCTTATGGAATGAAGCTTACTCTAAAACATGTGGACATAATTCCACAATTGCTTGCCCTCGGCAAGATCTCTTTGCAGAACATATACAGTAACCTAATTTTACAGATAGTCTTTCTAAATATAGCAGAGTGGAGTCAATTAACATGGAAGACTTTCAACTCTTCTAAGGAGGAGGCAAGTGGCTGGTAAATATACAGAGCTCATTAGTGGCTTGGTGTTATCTTTATTTACTAACTCTAACTTCCTACTTATCTGAAATTTTATCAGTCAGTAAGTTCATAAGATTCCAAAGCACCTGCTCATTTTCATTGTCCCACTCAGAAGCAAAGGGCCTGAAATTCTCTTCTGGCTAGATAATATAGCTCTGCTTTATGGATCAGATGAAACCAATCTGTCTACACAGACTCTAGCTGATTTCATCAGATTTGGGTACATGAGCTGAAAGTATTCTTACACTATCTGAACATAAGAGAAGTCAAGGTGACTCTAAGTCTCCAATTAGGTGGTAACAACCTGGCACAATCAGATCAACTCGTCTTGTTAGTGTAAAGTTAATAGAAAAAGAAGAAGAAAGAGAAGCAACAGTTCTTTCCTGAACAATGCATAGCCCTTGTCATTGCACTCATTGGTGACTGCTGTACATATCCATCTTGAATGCCCTGGGCCCACTGTAACATCTTTGTCTGTGCTGCCCTGTGGAGAGAATTCCCACCATAAACCTTCATTACCAAAGATAATCTGTGCATATTTTCTCCTAATGATCCTAAGGAACCTGAAAAATACATTCCAAAAAGCAGATCAAGGGCAGGGAGATGAGTCAGGGAAACTGCAGTGAGGAGGTCTTGAATACTCTAAACCAAGGCTAAAGCAGAGTAAGACATGTCAGATGTGAAAGCAGCTGTCTTCAAGGCATCGAGATCAGAACAACATTCATGGTAAAATAGCCTTAGGGTGAGACCAGAGCCCTAACCTCTCTCTGCTGCCCCAGATTAAGGCCACTCCAGCATGCCAGACAGGCCTGGGGGCACCTCATGATGAGATTGTTTCAGGGACAAATGGACTTTGGAAGGGAAGAGCCAACGTAAAATATGTGGTTTTCTCAAAAGCTTTAAAGAGAATTTCAGTATTTTCTACATCGTTTTATCTCTCTTCATAGCAATGATTCAGGGTTACTAAACATATTTTTCCCAAGCTGCTGGAAATGAGTCATAAAACAAATGGTTTGTGCTTGACTTTCACGTATTTCCAGCAATAAGTGAAAGTCTTCTAATATTTTCTATGGGTGGAAATGTGTCAGATTCACATGGCTTTTAGATTAAACTAGAGTCAATTTAAATTTAGCATGTTCCATCACATATAAAACAAGTTTAAACAGAAACTATCAAGCATGGGTCAAGGTGTAATCTGAAAGTCAGATAATTCATTCTGATATAAATTCAGATATATTCAGATATAAATACAGGTGAATCACTTCCCTCCTATATACCTTAAAAATAAATTAATTTTGTTGAACACCTTGGACATACAGCCCAGAAGGAGAAAACAGAATATTTTAATTGAAAGAAACTTTAATGGACTAGCTTGTTCGACCCTTTAGTTTTACAAAAGAAGAAACAAAAACTCCGGGGATAAGTTTCTCTCTTGAAGTTATGCAACAAGTGAACAGCCTAAATACCAGCTCATGACACCACCCAATGTTTTTGAATGATAAAATAATCTTCTTTCTGTCAGCAGCATTAAAAGTATCTTCTCCATGCTAAGGATGTAAATTTCCCAGAGAAGGAATTGCTGTGATCTTTTCTTTGCTTCAGAAAAAGCTTCCCATATTTCTCTTTCCACTAATCCCTTCTCTTCTGTGATTTTTAGGAATTTTTCTGGTTATCTGACAATTGGGTGTAGTCTTGATGTCTAACCTCTTTGGCAGGATGTCTTAGTAGGATGGTCCGTCCTCAGTTTGCATTAAGTCTGCCTCTCCCTTGGGCTCTCCCATCTCAGTTCCCCCATTTCAACACTGATATAGGTGCTGCACCAACCCTGTACCAGTTCCCACCCAATATCCGGACTTTGAACTTTGGGCCTACTCACTAGCCTTCAGCTCAACCTCAAGTCCTGAAATAAACTGGGAAGTCTTAACCATCCCCACATCAGTAATGGATGGCCATTTAAGATATGTATTCTTTCATTAAAGGAATAGTAATACAAGTTATCTGTAGAATATTTAGAATATGAAGCATTTCAGAAAGAAGCAAAAGGTATCCATATTTTTCATTCCCCAACCATAAACATTTTTGGTTCACTCATTCATTCTTATAGAATTGCATCAATATTTCAGGACCTATTCTAGGCTTTAGAGATACAGCAGTGAAAGGAAACGAAAGTCCCTGCCTTGTAGAATTTATAGTCTAGAGACCCAGACAAGTAAGCAGACAATTACAATATGGGGTAATGGGTGAGAGTGTGTGCTAAAAGAGCATCTAAGAAAGTCAACCACTCAAACTTGGGTATTCAAAGAAGGCCTACCCAATGAAGAATTTAATCAGATAAAAGGGGGGTAGGGTATTCTAGGGAGACAGTACAGCATAGGCCAAGGTCCTGAGGTGAAAGAGAATAGTGTGAAGAAATGAAAGAAGCTAGTATGGCTGTAGTATAAAATGGAGGATGGCTAGTGGAAAGGGATTAATCTAGTGAAAACTTCTGCAAGGAAATCATGCAGAATTTATAAATCCCAAGGTGGCTGTTAAGCTGCATTCCAAGAGTTATGGTGTGCTCTTGAAGGGTTTTAAGTATGGGAGTGACATGATCTAATTTTTTCAGAAGAATCATTTTGGTTGCAACATGGAGGATGGATAGGATGGGAAAAAAGCCAGAAATAGGGATGCCACTTTAGAGCTGTTTTAATAATTCAGACAAGAGATATTGGTGGTCTGGAAAGGAGTGGAGGCTGTATCTGCTTCTCTGTGTTCTTCTTCCCTGTGTATTTACTTCCCAGGGCTCCAGCATCAAAACTCAAACACTTCCCTCTGCTGTGTCGTTTTCTCTGTGCCCACTTTGGGCAGGGACTCTACATTCTATTGACATGGCCAAATCAAAGCCTTAATCGTAATTTAATCAAGTAAAGTGAAACCTCTGAATCTAATACAATCTAATATGCCTGGAGGAACAGACCAGGTTACAGACATAATCCAATATCTATTTTTGGAATTCATAAACAATATCAAACTGCTACACTAATTTTATTTCTTTGCAATGATAGAATAATTATTTATTTCCACACTAAACTGTAAGATCCATGAATGCAGGTATGTCATATCTATTTTTCTTCCATACAGAATGTCCAGGGTCTGGTCTATTTCAGGCGTGTCGTGAATAAATATTTGTGGAATATGAATGCAAGAGACACCCAGATGCCTGGCTTGAATACTTGGGTGGATACTAGTGCCATTAACTGAGATAGGAGACTCAACAACAGGTGTGGAGGAAACAAGATATGTTCAGTTTTGGATGTGTTGATTCTGAGGTGCTGTGAGATACAACAGTAGAAACACCTAGTAGGCAACTGGATACATAGATCTGGAATTTAGAAGAGAGATCTAAACTGGATATACAACAGACCTTTGATCAATATGTATATATTATTTACTTTATTTTTCACAAGATAACTTGGTTTTTTTCAACTTAGCAATATATCTTTAATATCTTTCCATGTCATATTACATTCTTTTACATTGTTTTGTACTATTGAATAGTGTTCATTTGGAAAGTTGTACCATAAGTTATTTAACTAATTTTCTTTTGTCAGACATTTAGACAGTTTTTATCATTAAAAAGGACAGCCTTCAGCTAAGACACAGTTGCCATCCATGACTAATTCTTGAGGAATGCTTTCCAAAACTGGAATGACTAAAAAGAAACATACAAAATTTAAGCCTTAAAAAAAAGTTTAAGGTTTGTGGTGTGGTAGGAGGATAATGTTTTTGAAATATAAATTAATGTTTTTTAATTATAGTCCCTTTATTTGCCCTCCATGCATGCAAACCATGTACCTCATTCGAGAAACTTGCTATGTTATCCAGAGAAATAATGTGTTCACATCTGAAACAGAGGGAATAAATGGATTGCTAGGTTTGGCTTTCCAAAGCCTAAGGCCTTGGGAGAAATAAAATGACTCTTGGTAACCCGGAAAGAGAAGAGAGGGAGGGGAATTCTTAAGAGTATTAAAGGAAGGAGCCCAATAGGGAAGCCCTTTGTTTTGATTCAAGCCTCCTGAGACTGCCTTGGGAAGGAGACAAAATGCCATATAAGTGTGTAGATGCCAACATCTGAGGAATCCTACACCCATTCCCAATGGGAGGTGGCTGAAAAGCCCTAAGGAAAGAATTCCTGTAAGAAATCCTCCTAACCCAGCATGGCTTGAATTCAGCAGAGTAATTCCTGTGCCAAAACATGGCATGGCAAAGATGAAAGCACCACTCAACTTGAATGTACCAGAGAGATAACAAGGACCTCCATGATGACCTGCACAGTCAATGACCATAGACTGATGGAGGAGGAAACATCTCAACATGCAGCCATATCAACAGACACCATCTCAGATGGAATATTCTCCTTCCCTACCTTGCTTTGGAATTTATAAGCAACTTCAGGGAAAAGGGGATGAGAGGACTCATATTGACTAATATTATGTCTCTACCACTTTATCAGAATGAGGACTAGGTATAGAAATTAAATTGGGTAATAAAAAATAAATGCATGTATCTTAAACTCTAAGCTTGTAGACTAATATTGATACCCTCTTTAATGAATACTACTAAATTGTGAGAACATTTTTAGTCAAGGAATTTGAAAGATTTTGTATGCAGAAATAATGGATTCTATTTCAGAATTGGTATGTATTTTTTTAATTAAAATAAAAATAAAATATCTAATAACATTTTACTTTTACTCATTTAAAAATAAATTACAAGTCTAATAAAAATCAAATTTTCCCCAATTCTCTAATGTGACATATTCTCTTAAACATTTCAAATGCTTGATAAATCTCTAAGAATTTTATATAATTTCCTAAATATTTATATTTTATCTATATAAATTTAACCAACAGAAGATTAGAAAATCCCTTTTAATTTGACCACTCTCCATGTATCTCCCAACATTTTAAATATATCTATTTCTAGCCCCTTTCTTTTTATAAGATGAAAGAACAAATCCTTTGTAATTTTTTCTAGAGGACCTCTGGAAAATTTCAAAGATAATTTGAAATTAAGAAGATATCATTTAGAATTTGATTCAGGGGAAGCAAACTATCAAAAATTGCCACTTTTGAGCACTTTGTTAAATATGATCATAGATCATTTTGAAACAATATTTAGCTCTTTATTTAACCAAAATGACAATAAAAGCTTTTAAAAATTAAGAAAGGAATTAAACATTTTTTTTAAAAACCCTAGTTTTTTGTTTTTGTTTTTAAGTGATAAGACTTGTTCTTTTTTCTTTTTTAAAAAGATTTATTTTCTTTATTTATTTCTCCCCCCTCCCCCTCCCCATTGTTTTTGCGCTCCCTGTCTGCTCTCTGTGTCCATTTGCTGTGTGTTCTTCTGTGTCTGCTTGTCTTCTCTTTAGGCAGCACCAGGGAACCGATCCTGGGACCTTCTAGAGTAGGAGAAAGGCACTCAATCTCTTGCACCACCTCAGCTCCCTGGTCTGCTGTGTCTCTTATTGTCTCTCCTCTGTGTCTCTTTTTGTTGTGTCATCTTGCTGTGCCAGCTCTCTGCTTGAGCCAGCTCACCACGTAGGCCAGCTTGCCTTCACCAGGAGGCCCTGGGAATTGAACCCTAGACCTCCTATATGGTAGACGTGAGCCCAATTGCTTGAGCCACATCCTCTTCCCAAGACTTGTTCTTTTAAACAAGAAAAGGCAATAAGGTCAATATAAAACACAGCAAATTCTTCTGATAAGACAGAATCTTTGCATTCTAGGCAGATTTCTCTCATAGTTAAGAAAAAGTCTTTTACAACATTTTTCAAAGAACAGGACAACAATTCAAGAAAATTGTATTTTAACAGAAAGAAAACCAAATTTAGCAAATTTAGCATGAATATACTATTTGATATAAAAACTCTTTAAATATCTTATAAACCTATCAAATCTTAGCTAGCTTAGGTCACAACAAATAAAATTTATTTTTGTGAAATTTCTATAGCCTTCCATATTCTTTTAGGTTTTGTCCTACTCTGTCCTCCTCATTCTAAAACAATTGGTCATTTTATTTTAGGACATGACTACTTTTTTTTTTTCAGGTACTGGGGCTGGGGATTGAATCTAGGACCTCCTATGCAGGAGGCCAGTGGTCAACCACTGAGTCACATTGGCTCCTCTGAGTTGGCTTCCTTGTCTGCTCATTGTTTTGCTCATTGTCTTGCTCATTTGTTGCTTCCTGGTCATTTGTTTTTGCTCATTGTTTGCTTGTTGGGTTTTTTTGTTTGTTTTTTGTCTACTTGTTTTTTGCTCTTTGTCTCCTCGTTGTTTGTTTTTCTTTAGGAGGCACCAGGACCTCCCATATGTGAAGCCAGTACTCAACTGCTTGAGCCACATCTGCTCCCATGATTACTTTTTTTAAAAATGAAAAACACATCCTACATACCTTATATGTATGTAGGATATATATAAATACTCTTTAGGCTGACATATTATAAAACATAATTAGTGCTGAAATAAAGTTTGCCATAATAATAACTGAATTTGCTTAAACATAAACTTACATTTTGTATCATCATAAATAGCTAGTAGATAAAATTCTAGTTTATTTGATCAGTAAAACTGTATAAATTTAGGAAGAACAAATCCAAGTAGAATAAAATTGTATGCTTGTACTGTACTTAACATTTATAACTTAAAAGACATATCCGTTTTTATTAATCCTTGACATTGGAAGTAGTACAGATTTCGTTTTTTAATTCCTGGGATTTTTAGGAGTATTTAATTGATATAAGCACTTATTTATCTTTAAGCCAATTTGAACAGAGCTCTTTTAAGGGACTTTATATGTTAATTTGATAATATTATCCATAGATAAGAAAATATCACATATATAAAATATATACATAAACATATAGACAAACACTAATAGA
Organism: Tolypeutes matacus; assembly: GCA_026826555.1. Lineage (NCBI taxonomy): Eukaryota > Metazoa > Chordata > Mammalia > Cingulata > Chlamyphoridae > Tolypeutes > Tolypeutes matacus. The sequence goes on along the minus strand of JAKSZT010053806.1, from coordinate 2,185,962 downwards.
GGATTTATAGCTTAAAAATTTCAGCCAAAAGTCAGATAAACTGACTCATAAACACAGAAAGACAAAACACAGAGATATAAAACTCACTAGTTTATATAAAAGAGTTGACTTTCTGTTCTTACTCTTTTTCATATTTTTATCAAAACTCTGTTCCTGGCAGATGGGACAAGTTGAGGTTACCTATTTAATATGAGCTCTAAAGTTTCCCCACAAATATTTGTAGAGGAGACTTTTTAAGATTTTCTTTGCCCTGATAAGTAATTTTATAGAAGCTTTAGCCTATTTTTCAGGCCTTTTTGTTTGAACTTCATATTTATTGTGGAAAGAAGGATTCTTTAGGTCCCATTCCAGGCCAGTCTCATCAGCTATTGCCATTCAGGATTTAGCATCTGAGGTTCCAACCAACATGTGTAAAACTGATATGTCAGGCAACCCTGGATCACATGCACCCAAAAGAATGCTAAATTCTTCTATGAATATTTGATGGTCTTGTTTGGGTTTAGGAAAATCTCTTGTGATCGCTCTAAGTTCTGCTTGGGTCCAGGGTTTAAATTTTGCAGTTGCTGCATACCTTGCTCTGGGAGGGAGGGGACTTTAGAGGCAACTGGCATTTATGGGTTTAAGGAGACTTATTGGGAAAAGGTAGGGAGTCTGGACAAGGAAAGAGAAGGGAAGAATTGACAGTGGTACAGAAGCAGAAAAATTAGAAGGATGAGGGGGTTGACGGAGAGCTGGATAAAGGGAGGTAAGTGTAGGTCAAAAGGGGGGAAGGTTTACTAGGAAAACAAGTCTAGTTTGTTGTGACTTAAGTTGTAAAAATGCTCATTCATTTTGGCCAAAAAATATTTTAGTGAGGCAATGTTTTATTTAGAATTTTGTTTGGAGGTTTCCATAAAGCAATCAAAATTGCTGTCCATTGAGCCTGAGTTCCTTTCTTTTCTTAGGTGCCTCGCAGATGAGCAATTTTGCTCATATCAAAAGTTCCCCAAAGTGGCCACTACAAAGACAAATTGTCCTTCATCAGATCTACCCATGAACAAGAAAGTCACAGGTAGCAGGTCCATAGCACAAGTACATATAAGAAACAGGAGTTTTAGTGAGCGGAAGAGAAGGAGACTACATCAAGAAGAGCCCATTACGCTGCAGTCAGACAAAATGTGACCATCTACCTTGTTTCTTGGGCCTCTTAGCCTTTCAACTCAACCATTCAGAATCCATTCTGACCTCAACAGAATCCCACAGAGAGTGGAAGGACCGGACAGGCATCTTGGCCAAACCAGAAGCAGCTCTATGGGCAGAAAGGGAGAGTTATTCCAGTTTTAAGGCTGGGAATTACAACAATGTCCATTTATAAACACCAGAGAAAGGACTGGCAAACCACTCGCTGGTGCTGGCTGGAAGTTGGCCTATTAGGCCTCACAGATTCCCAAGCCTCTGAGAGAAACAGTCAGAAAGAAAATTGGAAAACAGAAGGAACAGGAGTGACAGAGAAATGAAACCAAATGGAGGAGCTGACGGTAGAATTAAAACCAAAGAACAAAATTCAAAAAACGAAACCAAAGGTACTGAAACCCAAGTCCTGAACAAAAGGATATTGAACTCAACACATGCTGCAGAGTTCAGATATAGGAAGAGCTGACCTTTTCTAGAATTTCAGGTAAATGGAATCATATCATGTATAATCATTTGCATCTGGCTACATTCCTTTGTATAATGCTTTTGAGATTCATCACCCTTGTTGCAAGTACCAGCAGTTTGTCTTTATTGCTGGGTAGCATTCTATTGTATGGCTGTACCCCAATTTATTTATCTAGTCACCAGTTAATAGGCATTTGGATTGTTTCCAGTTTTTCACTATTATGAAAAATGTTACTATGATCATTGACCAAAAGTCTTTATATCCACATAGAGTATGCTTTCTTTCCCTTGGGTAAATACCTAGAGTGTAATTTCTGTATAATATGTAACTGTATAACAAAGTACAAAACTGTTTTCTAAAGTGGCTACACAATTCTGTATTCCTACCACAATGTTTAAGAGTTCCAGCTGATCTACATCCTCGCCAACAGTTGGTTATTGTCCAGAATTCATATTTATTGTAACTTGATGTTATCTGATATATTCCCTTTAGAATGAAAATTAATTGTCAATATTTCAAAGAGGCTTGTAACAACAAAACTACTCAGGAAATATAAGCACCAAAGCATTAGGCTAGAGTTACCTGAGTCCCTCACATACTATTAAAAGCACTCCCCATTATGCCACAGCAGCATCAATACAGAACAGCAATACACAAAAGACCTTGCAGAATTCTGACATAGCTGTATAATTCCCACTGAAGGGGAGAGTGAGTGGGATTCAGTGAACATTAGGGAGATCTATGGACCTTCCACTTAGGTGGTGGGGGCCTGGATTCAAATACTTCAGTGCAGTTTTCCTCATTGTACACCATCCTGTAATTTCTTCCCTATTCATTAGTGCTAACTAGTGATAATCTGCATGCTCTCTTGTCTTACAGCATGATGGCATTTTATCTCTTCCTTTATGTAAGGATTTGTGCAATCTTCTATTTATCTTATCTACTTCTGCTAGACATAGGAAAGGATGTAAGTGGAGTTGTAAAGTATAGAGCAATCTATCTGAAAATATGTTCATGTTTATGGAAAGATGTTATACATCATAAGATACCAAGAGCTCTCCAAAAGCTAACATGAGACCTGCAAAGTCAAACTGGGGATGAAGGTTTCACTGGCAGGGTCATTAAGCTCATCTTCTTGGGCTATAGATTGATAAGGTGATGAGATGGGATGCCTACATGTAAGTACTGTATTCAATGTTTCAAAGATTAGTGTGTGTGGATGTGTGTGTGTGCACATGTGCATGTTTAAATAAGTCTTGGTCCAAATATGCACTCTTTGAAGTTAGGCTTGAGAGAGCTGTAGCTTTGTTCTCATAATCAAGGCAGGCATGACTTCAATAAAATTTTCTAAATTTCTTAAATCATACTGGTCTCTCTACTTTTAGATGACCCTCAGGACTATAAACTATAAACTATATATAAACTATATATAAACTATAAACTATATATAAACTATATCTATGACTATAAAATAAAGGGAATCTCCAGGTAGCAGTAAAAATTTTCTTCCAAGTTGCTGTATTCTTGCCAAGTTGGATTCCAAGGAGATTTTTTATAATCATTTATAGTTCTCCATTAACTTATATTTAAAAAGAAAAACAAAACAAAACTGGAAGTGTAGTTTTAAAAAGATATTGTATCTATCAAGGTTGATTTAACTGTAAATGAATCTCTGGGATCATTAGAGCCTGGAAGTAAGTTGGGAGTGGGATGGGGTATCGTAGTATATCTCTTCTTACATCCCAGACCATCACTGTCACCATCACTAATAGTTGGTAAGATGCTGTGACACCAGATGCCTCGTTTTGGAAATGATAAAGGAGGGTGTTGAATTCACTGTAGTGAAACAACGTTTTCATATTAAAATCCTCCTTTCATTCCGCTAGTTTCCCTTTTTAGGGAGCTTGTGGCGGCTGACCACCTGGTGTTCTGGATCATTAATTCATGAAAGACACTCTGTCAGGAATAACATGCAACAAACAGGCAGCCTGGCAACTGCCATTGAAACCCTTCCAGCTCCCCATTCACTTCAGTAATTATTTATTGTACACCTACTATCATGCCCAGCCCTGTGAAAGGTAGCGAGGCTTTCAGACAAAGAACATCTAATTTTTATCCTAGAAACTTAAAAAATTTTATTCAATGGCATACATATTTAGGAAGAGTAGAAGAAGTATCACATGAAACAGAAAAATTACAAAATTTTACATAAGTGCAAAAGCACCATGGGAGCAACAAAATAGAAAACAAATTTAGCTTCAATTCTTGACTACTTATGAAGTGACTGGCACTATACATATATAGACACTGGGTGCTTTTCATGGGTCATCTCATTTAATTCTCAAAGCTACTTTAGGAAAGGTGTGAAAACTCCCAATTAAGCATGGGAAAACAGAGATCTGGGGAAAGAGTGGTATGGTGGTTTGGAACTGTATGTACCCTCAGAAAATCATGTTCTTAAAGCGAATCCACTCCTATGGGTATAAACCTATTGTAAGTAAGACCTTTTGATTAGGTTACTTCAGTTAAAGAATGGCCTGGTAGGGGTGGGGGTGGGGGTATCTTAATCTTCTTACTGAAGTCCTCTATAAACAGGATAAATATGGAGAGGGAGAGAAACAGCCAGAGAAGCAAGAAAGCTGAAAGCAATAAAACTTGCAAAAGAAGGAAGAGACCAGCAGATGCCACCATGTGCCTTGCCATGTGGCAGAAGAGCAAAGGATTGCCAGCAGCCAGTTTTTGAGAAGAAAGCATCACCTGGATGATGCCTTGATTTGTACATTTTTCTCAGCCCTGGAACTGTAAGCTTCAAGCTAATAAATTCCTATGGCTAGAAACCAACCCATTTTATAGTATATGCTTTGAGCAGCTTAGCAAACTAAAACTACAAGTGGTTACTTAATCTTTCTCAATAGTTGCTTCTTTTTTTTTTTTTTTTTTTAAGATTTATTTATTTACTTTTATCCATTTTTACCCCCCCATCCCCCATTTTTGGGTCCACTCGCTGGGCAATTCTCTGTGTCTGTTTCCTGCCCTCTCTTCTCATCCTTCTCCTCCTGTCTTTACCAGGATTCGATCCTGAGAACCTCCGATGTGGGAGAGAAGCATCCTACCGCCTGTGCCACGTTAGTTCCTGTTTTTTCAGCGTGTCTCCTCTTTGTTCTCCCTTGTGTCTCTCTCCTGTTACATCATCATCTTGCTGCGTGGCTCACCAGAGCCTGGTGGCGCACCTGCTCGCAGGACCTGATGGCGCACTCACGTGCGGGGCCTGGGGGGCTCACCGTTCGTGGGGCCTGATGGCACACCCATGCACAGGGCCTGGCAGGCTGCGCACCTTCTGTTTTTCTCTATTTTTACCAGGAGGTCATGGGGATTGAACCCAGGTTCCTCCATATGGAAGATGGATGCCCAACCATTTGAGCCACATCTGCCCCCCAATGCTTGCTTGTTAAATCAAGGAATTGTGAATCCAATGTCTATTAGAATCAGTTTAAAATTCCTGTATAACTGCAGTAGGCAAGGTGATATTGTGGGTTAGAGAAACCACAAGGACCTCCAGAGTAGGCAGGAATGCCAGAATCTGAGCCTGGAGCAAGGGTTAGAGTTGCAAGAATGATCACGAATATCAAATGGCAGGCAAGATGGATTCCAGACAACTGATAAAACAATGAAGCAGACGCACAGCCTGAAATCCAAAGCAAATGATAAAAAAAAAAAAAATCCTGTAGGAATGCAGAGAACATGGTGTTAACGAGCATAAAGCAAATCACCACTAAGGAGACTTTATAACTGATAATGCACAATTCTGGAACATGGTTCTAAATTTTCATGTTTCCCGAGAGGTAGAAACTCAACCTGTAGGAGGGAACTTAGAGCATATGACTCAAGGGTGGAGTTTCTGGGTGCAGGAATATTAGCAGCTTCCTATGGACAATTTTTTTTTTTCTTTCACAATTTAAAATGTTTATAATTATAAGAATTTCTTCCATTTTACATTTTCTTCATGAAGTCTTGAAATAAATAATTTCCATTATGTTTCTAAATAATAAAACTTTATAGCTAAAATTGACATTCTTAGATTACTGAATCCAAATATTTTATACTTTCATTTTGTGCAAACATCCTGGGCCTAAGAACTGCTTGTTGTTGTTGTTGTTGATGATGATGTTTAGTTTGCTGATTTCAGAACGAGAAAATCAGAAGTGCAATTGATTAGCTCCAGAGAACAGCATGTCTAGGAATGTTCTCCTTGCTTAAATCCTCTTGGGGACATATTTGAATTCATGCCATTTAATATTTTGGGAGACATTTATTTCACCTTCAGAATGCAGTGGGTGGGTGGGAGCTACCTCATCTGGTGAGATTAAATGAAGCAATGTCTATAAAGCACCCACTACAGGGCCTGTCACATAGAAGGTACCCAATAAATGCTTGGTGTAATTGTTTTTCTTGACTTAGTTATTTGACTAAGTCATCTTGCTTCTATTTTTATTCACTGACATCTCATAGGAAGAATGCTAAAAGCAATACAAAGGGACACACAGCTTTCCAAAAACAAGGCAGAACATCTCAGTACAAGTGTAACCGCTGCTGGGCTGGCAACTCAGCAGCATCACCACTCCCTCCAAGGCGGGAACTACAGTTCCCAAAATCCCCTTTCCTGTTTGGTTCTGCCTTACAGTCCACTAAGGAGGGAAACTATGAGACCTGGAGGCAGAAGTGATGAGGAAGCCATATTCTCTGACAACCATAGCGGCCAGACGTGGCGGTTTTACAGATATCTCTGGATTCCATCTTTTGGTCATGGGACACAATAGTGGCTTCTCCAACTCCTGTGAGAGTTCCAGCTTCTCCCCGACTCCAGTGCCTCAGACTGCAGCCTTTCTAACTTACACTCACTTAGCTTCTTCCACGTTTGTGGAAACCTTAATTCCTATGTTAATTTCCTTATTCCAGCGGTATTTATAATGGTTTTATTTTTCTACCCAAACGCTGATATATATCTGAGGGTATCTTGGCACTTATTCTATACTTATACTTCTCAACTAATATGTTTTCTAAAGATATGTATTTAATGTAGGTACCCTGAACCATATTCTGATACTCTTAAAGTACCCCCAGGAAGATACATCTGCTTTGGAGCATCCTGGTTGTTTCCCCTTTAATATGTAGATCTGCATTATTATATTTCATATATTTCAAGTGTTAAAGCATATCTAGATAACTGTTGGGCCACACTAAAAATTCAGTCTAGGATGGAACTATCCTATCCTATCCTATCCTATCCTATCCTATCCTATCCTATCCTATCCTATCCTATCGTATCCTATCCTATCTTATCATATCCTATCCTACCACAGGATTCTAAGTGGAAGAGTTCAAAGAACAATTTGCACAAACATTTAAACTAGCTACTGAATGTTTGATTTTAGCCTTTCAATCATATTTTACAATTTCATCTTACCAGTGTCTTATCTAGTTTGACCAATAGTACAGAGCTTTGTTTTCAAGATGGGTTTAAAATAAAACCTTAAAATAAATCCAAATTTTACCTTCCAGATGATGAATCAGTTGTCTTACAACACTCCCTAAAGTTAGGCTTTGGTTCCTGTCCCCCAAATGTAGTGAGAAGTTCTACCTATTGCCAGTGCTAGATCTGTTTGTCAGTACATTACTCATTTTCAAGGCATAAAAAAACACTACACTTCGCCAGATATAGGTCATGAAATGACCCGTGATCTAATGAGGCAACAGAATTTTTCTGTGGAATAAAAACAGCCATTTATATAACGAGATTGATAGTTGTTGTTAGTACTGTTTTGCTTTTGGTATATGCTCATTTGTTTTGTTTTCACTGTATCCTGAAAGAGGCCTAATTTATAGAACACTTATGAGCCAGAAGCATTACAAGATGACATTCATAAATTAATCATTTGGATTAGGCATTATTACCTTTCTGTTAAGGATTAGCAAACTGAGATTGAGAAAGGTTAATGAACTCGGTAAAGGTAATTAGCCAGGAAGGGGCAGAGCTGTTACCAAGCCCTGGTCTGTTTGATTCCAAAATGAGTGCACTTCCCACTATTCCAGCCTTCTTCACATTATAAGTCTCACTATTTTCTAAGAAGAGATAATCCCCAAGGAAACACTTCTGTGACCTATCAAGCTGAATAAAGAATAAAATTGTGTTCAGTTGCTGCCTTCTTTTACCTCCTTAAGAGAATTTATTGGAAATGAAGTTCTGTGTGACTTTGCTTCCATGCACATCTTGCACAGAAGAGTCACAATAATTATTTTTTCTACCAGTCTGTAAGAAGTTTGAGCATTGCATGCCAGCAGGCACTCTTTGGAAGTGAGGCATTCATTGACTCCTGTTGTCTACGTAACATTCTTCAATATTTCATTTAGACCATATTCATTTCAGAGCTCTTCTCCATTCCTTACTTTTGGGTCCCTTATTAAAAGAAAATATTAATTAAATAAAAAATCATTAAAAGTTCTCTGTAAATTGCATTATTTACAGAGAATAGTACCATACAGATAGCTGTTACCCAGTTATCTACAAATGAGTAAATTTGTAGTAGCAGGGTTCTGACCAGCAGGGGGTACTAAAACTTCCTATCCCACAAGACCCTCCTTCCTCCTTGTAGAAGGAGGGCGCTGGTATGGGCCAAGGTCATGCACCTCAGTCCTATGGAGTGGAGAGTCAGTATGAAGAGAAGTGTTTACAAGCCCTTGTTTCTGTTGGCCTGCCTTTTAGCCTCTTTGAATTTCCTCTTTCGGGGATCAAGAACCCTTGTCTCTTTTTCTGGAGGGTTTGCTACCATGCATCACACAGTAAGAATAGGTCAACGACCAGCTGGTACTGGCTGAACTGGAAAGCCACTTGCCCTGGCCACCTGAGTAGCACAACTTCAGGAATCAATATAGGGCAGGAGTTCTTAACCAGGAGTCCACGGACCTCCAAATATTTCAGGGGGTCTGTGAGCTTGAATTGAAAAATGTCGACATATTTATTTTCTCTGACCTCTAACTGAAATCTAGCATTTCCTTCACTTTTGAACGTATGCAATAAATAAATTAGAGTGATATTCATTTCATATCACATTACAATTGTTGCATATCTCAAAAAATCGCTTATGCTCATCCATACTTAGAAATTACCATAGTTATTAGGCCCAATGCTAGTTGAGTATCATAAAACTATCTGCCACTACATTCTGAGAAGGGGTCTGTGGTTTTCACCTGACTGGCAAAGGGGTCCGTGGAACAAAAAAGGTTAAGAACCCCTGATACAGGGGATGAGACTTGGGTAAAGAGCCCCAAAAGCCCAGTGTTTACTCTAAGTAAAAAGTTCCTACACTGTTTTACGAATGTTTTCTTAGATATTAAATGAAATACCAGGGCTTAAAGATTTCTGGAATGAAAGAGAAATGAGTACACTGGCTGTGAACAATTCACATCTTAAATTTCTTTAGGACTTTGTGAATTCCTAAAGAAGCTTCCTTACCTTCGTTTAATACTGTTTCCCAAACTTAGAACTAAGCATGATTTTTTTCTTTTTTTTCTTTTTTTTTTTTTTTAGGTAACCAGGAGCCGGAGATTGAACCCAGGACCTTGTATGTGGAAAGCTGCAGCTCAACTACTGAGCCATATGGGCTTCCCTGAGTTGTTTTTTTCACTTGTTTTCTTGTTGTTTCTTTTTGTTTGTTCAGGAGGCAATGGAACCAAACCCGAGACCTCCCATGTGGGAGGCTAGTGCTTATTCATTTCTTCCTAAATGGTGTTCCATGGACACTGAATTTAGTCTAGCTGTGTAAGGGGGGCAAAAACAAATGTAAAAATAAAGATTTAAATCTCCTAGTTGAACATAAGGGAAGAGACTTCCTCCTCCCTCCCATCTCTTTACTTTAGAAAACCTATACTTGTAAATTCTCTTTGCCCTTTTGAAATGTAATCAGGGAAGATACTGTCCCTATTTCCCAGATTCCAGGGAAGAGATGAGCTTAACTTCCCAGGGGTTCCTGCCTCCAAACTATAAACCCACCTCCCAAATATCTGTAGAATGTGTCTGTACTGGGCTGCATCAGTTTAGCCACATGAAAAGGAGACACCCTCATTCTGTCTCTGCAGTCTCTTTGAGGACTGCCTATGATGCATCACATTCTGGTAATGCTTATTCAATAATAAAATGGTTTTTCTTTCCCTTCTACCTTTATGGAGAGGTTTTCTGGGTTGGGAGCAAATTGTGATTTTAAATGATTATATTTCCCCAAAAGCTATTAGGCTAGAAGGGCAAGAGTAGAACTCAAAATACATGCCAGCACCAGGGGTCACCTACAGGAACAGAGGTCCACAGACTGTTGTAAAGCATGCACGCGCGCACACACACACACACACACAGTGGGCCCAGTTTACCCTCTTTACCTTTAACTCAGGAGTCCAAGGCAGTAGCAGACAACCAGTGGACAATTCATAAACCTTATCATGGCTGCAGATCTTTCTTTCTAAAATAGCAAATTCTTTCCATTTGTATTGGTGAATTGGTCATCCAGGGTTACATAGGCCACCTCAGTGTCAGAAGAATACAGCAAAAGTGGTTCATCTGTCCTTTTGCTGTTGATTCTATTTTGAAGATAAATCAATTCTAACTAGATAGAATGTATTTTATGCTTTCAATCCTGTTCATTTGCTGCCTTTTGTTATATTCAGTCACATCTTGGAAAAACATTGATTTGTTTTGTCAAGCTTTCTTGTCTCCTGCAATATTAGTCTAGAAAAAAAATGTTTGAGGGCAGGGACTAGAGAGTAAATTCTGTTGGAATAGCCACCCATCTCAGGCATGCAGTGCTTGGCCAATTGCCCTTTATTGTATGAATTGTTCATCCTGGGTATAACTGATTGATCCTTTCTGACAATTGGATAGATAGCATCCTTAGATTGAGAATGCTCTATTATGGGTAAGGATGAACAGATGATTAAAAATCATTTATAGCTAGTAGATGGTTGGGTAAACTCTTAACCAAGTGTTAATTTTTTAATGGAGGGAGATGGCTATTAATTTAGCAATATGGATTTAAATATATATCTTCTTTGTAAATATATAACTATGGTTATTCACAAATTAGTTTCCTTTGATTTGGAGAATGTAAACAATGTCTGAGTTTTGATGAGGCTGCAGATCAAATTATGCCCTTTATATATTGGAATACATAGTTAAGTGCATTTTCTTACATGAAGAGAGAAAACCAGTAAAAGAATATTAGTAGTCCTGAAGTGAAATGTCTCCAAAACTGATAGAAAAAGGTGTCCTTTGAAAGTTTAACTAATAAAACATATCCACAATTTAAGAGATCTGACACATTAGGGGCTGAGGAAATGGGCAGTATGCCAGTACATGCTGAACTGCAATCCCGTCACTTGGAGGAAATGATAGGCTGTGATTTCCAGGCTGAAGCAATGCGGAGTTCAACTGCATGCTGTTTTATGTATGAAAATATGCTATATATTGTCAAGCAGGAAAGATGGAGTCTTGAAAAAAGGATGCAAGAATCATTAGCCATGCAGGGAAATAGATTTGGCAATGAACCCAAGCACGGTGTCTCCTTGACCAGTTGTCCCTATAGTAGAAGTTACCTACTATAGGTAAGTTGTCTCTATAGTAGAGGTTACCTCAGCTCTGACAGGCTTTTTGATCACCTAAACCCCTTTGTTCTGTTTCTATACTGACCAGGCAAAACTTTGATTTTATACTGGCTACCCAAGTGGCTTACCCACAGTGAAAAAATGCACATATCTGCAGAGAGGAATGTTTCCGTCAGTTTGGAATGAGCTATCTTCCTGTTCAAATCATCCCTGGATAATGAAAAAAGAATCTACTTTCTATATTTGCAAATCTGAGGGCTACTGTTCCTCAGATGTGATTAATCCAACCTAGGTATTGTCCCTAAAATCTCCTAAATGAATAGGATGTTGAAATTTCTGGACCTGCAATCAGTTTTGCCAAATTATCTTTTATAACGTACTAATATCACACATTTCACCTTTGAGACAAGCAGATAACAAAATTTCTCAATATGAAATAGCTGTCTTTCAACAGTAAATGCGTTAATTATTATAGTCAAGTCTGAACATCTAATACATTTCCTTACCCTAGGCAACATTATTCTACATTAGTAAAATTCTTCACCTTTACAATATCCTACCTTATGGAAAATTAATTATATGTCAACCCCCCAAATTATTTATTCCTAATATTTCCCCCATATTATTTATAATTCCCACAAGTAATTAAAACTATTATATAGTATCACTTCAAGCAATTAAACATATACATATGTGGATAGATATTTTGCTAATTTTTGCGCTATTAAAGAAGCAAAATAAGCAGGAATTGTCGGTTGCTTAGAAGTAAGTAATGTGAGGGAGAAAATAAAATGGCCCCCAGGTATCCTATCAAAAGTACTAATTTGAGCTGGACAATCTCTATAGTTCTCCATTTGGCTTAAAATGCATCAATCTAAATTTAAAACAAAAAATGTAAAAAAGAAACAAAAAAAAACAGAGCCATCAGTGCAGAGATGAGGTGTCATGTTCAGAGTAGAGCCTTGCCATTTCATTGTCTAAAACATTTCAAGTAAAACAGCAAGAGAATAATAATAATAATAAAAAGTAATTTGCTGGAATTTACTAGTATACAAGTAAATGTGTCCCTCAATTAATCCTTCCCCCACAAATTCCTACCTATACCATTCCCTTCATACTTAATTTTTAGAACAGGGATGTATACCAAGAGATATTATACTTAATTTCTGCACTAAGGGAATGATAGTGGGATGGAAAGAATGGGGCAGGTCAGAGAGATTTATGTCTACTTAGACGTAGACTAGATAAGACTTGGTGAAGAATACTTACCTCTAAGATAGTTACTTGGGCGATTAAGTGAAAGCCTTATGGGAGAACAGAAGAAAAGGCAGACCTGAGAGGAAATGATTGCTTCAACTTTGAATATGCAGAGTTTAGAACACTTGTCATTTATCTAGGTGGAGAATTTTAACAAGTAGAAAGATATATGGGACTGGTAGTCAAGGAACCTAAGCTGGCTAGGTGGATTTGGAAGTCCACCTGGTTGTGGAAGTCATGGGAGTGAGAATAGCAGACTTAGAAGAGGATGAAGCTCAGAACCCCAACGAACATTAACATTTAAGGGATTTAGTTAAGGAATCTAGGAAGAAGTAGTCAGAGAAATATGAGTACACTTAAGAAAGAGTGCTTTCTACAGAAGAAAAAACTCAGTGAGGAATTCCAAAGATAAATGGTCAGCAATGTTAGAAGCCAGGAAGAATAAAATAAGAGCTGATAAAAGTTGAACACAACATGACAACATTGGCACATGTTACGGCATTTGACAATTAGAAAGATGCTGGTGGATTTTGCCAGAGTGGTTGGGATGATCTGTGGGTGGTGAAAACCAGACTGACTGCAGTGAGTGGATGTATAAGGAAGTGGAGTGAGGGGTGTAACCATAGGCATTTGGAGTGCATTGGTCCCCTAATCTTCCCACTTAACTGTGACTCCAAGATTCTGGCCAATGCTGTATGTATGCAAAGAACAACCACTAGAAAGACGGAGATAAAGGTTTGAGCTTTTTTCAAAGCTTTCTGGAAATGGCTGATTATAATACATACCTGCTCCACAGACAGCTGGGTCCACAAGTACCAGTGTGACATGATTTTCACCATCCACTGTAAATTAAGGAGCTGGCACAGGGAGAGCACAGACCTGGCTGGACCTGCCAGACTCTGATCTTGCCTGATCTGCTTAGACCCCCAGAGAAGGAATGAGAAGAGTCTCAGGACTTCTTAAAGATCCTTGAGAATTGCAGTGAGAAGCATGATGGAGTAAATTTCTTCTATTTGGGTCACAATAATTGCATGCACAGTTAATTGGGACCGAAAACAAGTCAGATTTAGTACTTTTCTTTACTAGGGAAGAATTGATTAAGGAGCAGGTAATAGCTAAAGCATGAAATTTCAAACAAGTAGGAATAATAGAAGATCAAAACTCCTGGAGAAGATGAGTAGTGATTTAGATAACTTGTAGATATAGGACCAGTGGGCTTATGGCCTCAGTTTCCTTAAGAGAAAGGAAGTGAGAGGGAGGGTGCAGAGTGGAGCAGGTAGCTAGGGAAGAGTGGGAAAAGTTAAAGCCAGTGAGGTTCAACACATAGATGCTGGAGATTGGCATGGTAAGCCAAGCCGTGCTCAGTGTTCCCTGGTGCCACTTGGAGGAGAGCAATCTAGACTCTATAGACCATTGGTTTCATTTAGAACAAAGATTCTAGTAATTTATATTCACTTTGTTTTTCTTACTGTCCTTTTGAAAAAATATTTTCAAATGTGTTTGTGGAACCATGTCAGTCCATGATGAGAGGATTTTTAAGTCTAGTAAAATGAATAAAGACAACGTGATTGATATTTTATAGGCTAACCCTTTTCAAATTAAAGGATGTCCCTTAAAACATTTTTTTTTTTCTTCCTATGTCTGGGGGAAAATTTTCCATTCTTTAATAAAATTAGGATAGTGGGTGATTTATTTATTTATTTATTTTTCTTAGCAATAATAAAAGTGGGCAAGCATATATTAGTTTCTCTCACATTTAATGAGTTCTTCTACTCTGTAAAATCCCAAAGTCTGATCAACAGTGCTTTTGAGGATATTTTCACAAAAAACTAGTGCGTTTTCACAAACAATATGCCATCTACTGTGTGCATAATTGAAGCAAATGTAAAAGGAGGATGAAATAATTATTTAGCAGCTGGATTACTAGGCCTTGAATAATAGAGGGAATTAACATAGAGTAAACCTCCTCACAGGCACACACACATCAAGGTCTATACCAGGGGGCAGTTAGGGATCCCTAATGAAAATACCTCACTGTGGAACTCTGCGGGGTGACTCTCACTTACTGCCATGGAGAGACCATAGCTTATAACACAGTCTGTGTTGCCAAGGCAACAACACAGCCAGCAACAGAGGCTGACATTTTGAAACACACATGAGAGTTCATTATTTACAAGTTACAGAAAGGAAGAAAAGCAGAGCCGCTGTGGTGTCTTGGAAACATCTGTTCTGATACTGCCTACTTACTTTTGAAAAACTAGTGCATTTTCATAGGGGCTGACACTCATAAAGAAGCATATGCACATTCATCCATTCTTTCATCCATACATTCATCATTTATTCAACAAGCATTTACCTATGCAGAGCCTACTATGTGTCTCAAACCGGGAGTACTAGAGTGCGCAAAGTGGATACAACCTTTGCCATTTTTGCTATATGCCTGATATATAACTGATGTGTATGAAACTCTGATTGAGATCAAGGTATGCGGTCTTAATCTGAGGGGGAAAGGAATGCCCAAATGGGAAAAGATTGTGCTTCTCTCCCACCCATACCTCATCTTTAACATTTGGATGGGGACAACCTATGATGTCTTGGGAATTTTCCTAACCTGAATTCTTTTAGCTGCTTTCTTTGTTTTCACATTCTACCCTCAAATGATGTCCCTAATGGGGTATTTATTCCTCAAGGTATTTTGTGAAAAGGGGATTCTTAAAATAATTTTGAGAAACACAGCAGAGCCTGTCTGGCTCTTGCACATTCTTAGAAATCTTTCCTGAAAGGGTGTTTCCATAAAACTCTATTATGTGGTATTAGTATTCTGAGGAACCTACTTTGGGAAATGCTATCTTAGTGTCTATTTTTTGTAAATTAAGATAGTGATGATGACACTGGCAGTACATACATTAGTCATGGGCAATCGAATGCGGCATGAATGAAAAGCCATCAACAGAAGACTGCATTCATAATTTGTGAATCCCGAAGATATTATTCAACCTTTTGTAACATCTTCTTATCAGAAACAAGCAGTGGGATTCCTGCTGTTTGAAAATCCTTTTTTTACAATATGTCTCATTTATATGTCGTTTACATTCCTTCCTGATAAGTTTGAATTTAGTAATCTGAAAGCCAGACCGACTGACTGTGCTTAGGAATATTTAAATAGGTGAATGCAACACTATCTTAAGGCAGTTATTTATTAAAGCATAGGTGCAAATATAAATATATAGGAGGATAATAATTGTACAGATTTGCAAGGGCACAAAGTTGGCATGGCTTGATTGCCAATGGAGCCGCCAAAATTAAGTTGGCTACTAGCAAGTGGTGTCTCTTCTGTGCCATCCCTGACTTTAGAAGTAGTAAGCAATTTGAGGGTCCTTGCATGGCACTGGGGTCATGCCTCATTGAGCTATTGGTTTTGAAATACAATTTCTTTGCCTTGGAGACAGCTGAGGACATCGGAATCCTTCTGTCTGCTTTGCCATAAATTTTACTCAGCTGGCACTGCTCCATTGCTACCTGGTAATACAATTAAATTTGTGAGGGGAAGAAAGATCATAGTTCTTGTTTCCTACAGAGGGTGAGAAGATTAAAAGAGCCATGCAGAGCCCCTGCTGTGGAGAGACTGCAAAGGTGTGATTAGATGGAGACAGTGCATAATTCTGATGCTCCTTGCAGCATCCCTGAGCAAATTGTATTTGCAGGCAGGTGCTTCTGAAGAGTAGAATTGCCATGACTATGTGTGGATGGCGCGTCTGTGGGGTGGTTTGGCTAGAAGCCTTTCTCTGAGACAACTAGGAGCAAGCACAGATGTCCCAAGAAGTAAAGTGACAGAGCAGCTCTCATGCTGAGAAACACTATTGTCTGACCCTTGTCAGCGTCCTCTGCATATGTTCTTGTATTTTTACATCCATTTCACTCTCACACTTCAGTGATCTTTTAAATTTGTAAATTAACAAAAAGAGATGACTGTTTCAAATGAGCCTAAAATTGTACTACCTACTAAAAAAAAAAAAAAAGAGGACTGCTATCTAAAGGATGTGTATGTGGGAAGAAATCACCAATTCAGCCTGGCTTTGGTTACAATGCCAATTGAAGACTTTTAAAAATGCACATGAGCATGTTTTCTACGATGTTAGAAAGGCACTGAAGTCAAATAACCACGAGAAAGCAAAGTACAAAGGATTTTGGACTTGTAGATCTGTTTGGCAGTAAGGCATTTCCAAAGAGATTCAGACACTCTTTCCTTCTTTGCTTTCTGGACCAGACACTTTGATATATGCTAGGTGCTACATAAAAACGAGTGGGACTAGTTTACTGTATATGACATCAAATAATTCTGGGTTTGAAACCAAGCCTTGCAATGTATAAGCTATAAGAAATGTTAATATTTAACCTCTCTGAAGGTCAGTTTCCTCAACAGTATAACAGGAATGATGGTGGAACCAGTTTCAAAAAGTGTTGTGAAAAGCAATCAATAAACTATATGGAAATGCTGTGCACAATGTTTGGCTCATAGCAAGTGATTATTAAATAATGTCTACTACTACTTTTCTCTGAAAGTGAATAATTTGACAGAAATTTAAAAAGGTGAAGTTCTGGCCTTATTTGCATGTATGTGTGTGAGTGACTTGTGTACCTGTATCTGTGTGTTTTGTTCTGGTTTTTAATTGAATGTGAAGATGTGTAAGGGAAACCCCTAGTATATACTTGCTTTATCTAGATTTCCTTTCTCTTTGCCATTAGGGATGATTTATAATATATGTGAACTTGGTGTTTGATGCTGTTTAGAAGTCACTAAAATGGTGTAGCAAGCAGTGAAGAAGAACTCTGGGTTTATGATTCTTTTTGCTACCAAGTTACTTTGAAGTGAGAATATTCTACACAACACAGACTTGTAGAGAGAAACTGGAAAGTACAACTTATCCAGAAGCTCAGTATGCAAAGTCATTTATATTTATTCAGTCATGCATTCATTCACTGAATAAATAGCACATCTACCATATACTTATGAGGGTTTTTAGTTATAAAAAGTAGATGATTAAAGGGTAAGATCTTTGTCCTAAAGGAGCTTGCAGCCTTAGAGGAGTGACAAACCAGTAAATAAATAACATCAGTGCCCTATGAGAGGAATTATAATAAGCACAAATTAGGCTGTTTGATTTCCAAAGTAAGTTTAGAATCTCTGCCTTATTCAAAGGAACTGGAAGTCTTAATCCATAAATATATAACAACAGCCCTTTGAAATCCTCAGATTATATATATATATACACATATATATTTACTTACACTTTCAAATTTTATTCTACTAACATATATACAACCTAAAATTTCCCTTTTTAACCCATTCAAATATATAGTTCAGTGTTATTATGTTCACAATGTCACCTTCACTACCATCCATTACCAAAACTTTGCTATCACCCCAAGAAGATATTTTAACTAACCTTTTTCTTTTGCTTTAGATACATTCTGTGTGTTGAGAATGTCTGATTGCAAACATTTCTTTGAGTTTATGTTAGCTTATTATATTTTTTAACAGAAACTTAGTGTTCAGCTTCTGAAGTATTATCATAAACATAGAAGAGGATAAATAGAATTAAAATGCAAATGAATTACATCCCATTTTAAAGCAGTTTTCATCAAATGTTTATTTTCCACATGGTACTAGATAAAAGTAACCTTGGCATTTTAATGGCTTAATGGAAAAAATAGATTTGGGGCCATCAGCCCCAACTTATCCATACTGATCAAAACATATAATTATCTCTCTACCCTCCTTTTCTTCCTCCCTCCCTCCCTCCCTTCCTTCTTTCTTATACAAATTTTATCTTTTCAAACTGGGTTGACTAATCAAACTTATCAAAATAGCCAAGCATTTCTGGCCCCTGAAAAAAGTAATTTGCAGACCTAAATCCATGCCAAGAAATCTCAAGCAAGCCTACTATTGCCCAAACAACACAATCACTGGTTAAAATGGTTTCAACAAGATGTCTGCCACTAAGGTCTCCATAACCGGTTTCACCCGTATGTTTGTCTTTTCCCGAAAATCAGAGGGAAGAAATTAAGCCACCAAGGACCAGAAAGAAACTTCACTGAAAAGTACAGGATAGACCATTCTATGTTCAAAAGCTGAATTGTTTATTGCCTTCATTTATAGTGAAGTATAAATACTCACCCACTGACCAAAAATAACACTTTTCATTCATACATCTCATCATAAGCAAACCTATTTCAGGAAGCCCAGCTAAAGTATGACTCAACATTCTAAGATACAGGTATTAAACGCACACACACACGAAACAATTGCTTGATATGACATAGAGCAGAACTCCTAAAAAATCACTGTAGAGATAGCTCCATAGAAATTCCAGGGCTATTGTAATGACATATCTGACAATATTTCAAAGAAATGTTTCACTTAATAAATTAAGCCATTATATTCAAAAGAGTGTTCTTTTGTTGTGACTGTTTACCAGTATAAGTCCATCAATAAATGGCATAATTGAAGAAAAAAAAGAAACACCTCACAAAACTATTAACACTTTCAAAGAGGAGCTGTTTCTATGAATTCTGTGGAGAAAAAAAATGTCACACTCTAGTAGAAAGGACATTAGTACCTGGCTCTACTGCAATATCATGTTTTCTTTGGGAATCTCTTTTTATCTTGGGGTCTAAATTTCATATTGGAAAGATAAGGGGGTGCGGTGACTATTGGACTATTTTTTTAGAAGCAATTCTCTTTTCATATGCAATCACCCCACCACATAAAACAGTAAAAATACAACTAGTGGAGGCAGAGGCAGGGCGCTGAATGTGCAGGCGCCCGACAGCACTGAGGAACAGGATTCCAAAGAATGCAGTTTGAAAATCTTTGAATTAGTAAATTTCTAAGGTCCCTTCTAGTGCTAACAGCATATGACTACAAGTACTAAATAATTCACACTGAATTACACTTCTCTAAATAAAATGGGTGCCTTCCATTTTAGAGGAAGGAATAACTGAGGTTCTCCTTGCAACGTTTACATGCTTTACAAAACTCAGTAACCTCAAATCTCACTTGAAATTATCCATGACTAGTAAGAAATTTAGGCATAAAATATGCTGCTATTACTAGACTAACAGATGGCAGCTGTCTTAGTTTCCTGGCTACTAGGACAAATATCACACAATGAATTGGCTTAAACAGGAATATTGGCTCCCAGTTTTGGAGGCTAGAAGGTTTGCTTTCTCCTGGGGTCCATAGAGTTTTGACTGGCCCATGGGCTACCTGTCTTGTGTCCCTGCCTCGCTGCAGCTAACCAGGTCCTCTCCATTCTTTTCCAGGTTCCAAGTTCCCTTGACTTCCAGCTTACAACTTGCCCCTTAGCTTGTTTTTTATAAGACCTCCAGCAAAAGGATTAAGGGATATCCTGATTCCATAGGACCCACCTTAACTAAAAATAACATACTTAAAGTGTCCTATTTACAATACAATGCATTAAGGCAACAGAAGTGTGGGTTAAGATTAAGAACTTTTTTTAACCGTTTTTTTTTTTTTCCTGGCTCTAATGTGTACTAGCTGTGAGACCTTTAGAAAATTTACTTTTACTTCCCTAAGCCTCAGTTTCCCCAACTAAAATGTAGATAATAATGTATATCATATAGCGTTGTTGTGAGGATCAAATGAGATTACACAAGAAAATTGCTTAATGTAGTGCCTGGCACAAAGAAAGGGGTCCATAGTGCTAGCTAGCTGTACCATACTATAGTAAGAAGGTGGAAAAGATAGAGCCAGGAGTCCAAAAGGGAATCAGTCAGCAAGTGAAGAAAATGAAGTGGTGGATGTTGTGACAAAGAGGTAATTAATAAGAGAAATTACAAAACTTTTCAGCCCAATCAACTCATTGTCCCCACAGTGGTGCCCATTTATGAGCTCTTTGCAAATCAAATAGTCCTCTTAAGGATAGCACCAACTCTCCTCAGTTCCAATAGCTAGAGTATCTCAGCAGCCTCAAAGGACTTTCGCTCCTCAAGTTGGTTCTTCCTCTTACTTGCTTTAGTTCTTCAGTTGCCATCTTAACAAAGGTGGGCCAAAAGATGTTTCAGCAAGGGCAGTACAGAACAAATAGTGCCACACACACTTGCCAGAGCAAATCAAACCTCTAATCCCTCCAAGTGTACGAGATGGTTTACCGAACAAGTTTAGAAACCAAGCAGAGAGAAAATATTGCACTGATTTCAATAATTAAAAGCCATTAGGTAAACACTCCTTGACCAAAAATTTCCATTTAGTCCACTTTAGAATTGATACACAATGATTTGTTTGATTACTTTAGTCTCTGAGTTTATAATAAAGCATTATTTTTAGCTTTTAAAACTGTTATTAATAGAATACTTTATATTATTATTGACACCAAACCCAAAGTAGATTAGGTCGTATCCTGTGCAACTATAGGTGTTTGAGAAAAGTTGCTAAACAAAAGAAAGTCATGCATTTGCAGAGGATAGAGTCCTAAACTATTGCTAATCTCTGCCTATTTTAATATTGTATTTTTAAAGAGTTAATTCTGTTTTCATACTAGCTAATTCTTGAATCTGTGGATGAGAAACCATACTGGCATAAATTTTAAGAAGCAACTAGAACAGCTATTGCCCTATTTTACCTTTAGAGTATAGTACTCATATTTTCTGTTTCTGGTTTAAAATAAATCCCTATGGACTAAATACCAAGCACATAGACAGAAGAACAGAAAATTCTGAAAATTTAGAAGAATGCCTTATGTTCTCCAGATAAAAAAGTTTGAGCAACAGGGTGAGGTGTTTAGTAGGACCGATATCCACCACTCCCCACCTCCCACCCTGGAATTGAACTTTAAATGTCCTCAAGCACTTGGGGATTGAAGACACTGGAAACTGCCTAAATGCTCGTCAATAATAGAATGGACATTGTTTGGAAAATTTTAAGATCAATTGGGCATAAATTAATCCTGGGGGATCTGGAGAATACCTGATTAGGAGGGGAAGCACATTGTGATGAGCCTGTTAGGGTCAGTTGGATGATAATGGGCACCCTTAAGTAGTTAAATTATTTGATTTGCTCAATTGAAGGGTGTCACAGGTAGTCTATGGACCCAGCACTGAAATGCATTGACTTATTTAAGAAGTTTATGCCCTTTTCAATTATTTTTCAGCCCTTCTGATGATATCGGTAAGATAGCCTCAGATTGGTGCTAATTGTCTTGCCTTTCCAACACTTAACTAATTTCCTTTTTTAAATCATGGAGAGCAGTATTCAAACTTAGTGCTTTTTGTAGTCAATAACAGTAAGAACATCAATAACAACACAATAATAATAACTAACGTTTTTATAATTTACCACATGCCAGTTGCACTTCTAAGAACATCACACATATAATCTCATTTTTAAAACTTTTAGTGAAGTTTAATATATATGAAGAAAATTTCACAAATCGTTTATTTACAATGATGATTAAAAAAAAAAACCAAACTCTTTTAACCAGAACTTATATCAAGCATTCCTCTGTGACCTTTTCCAGCTCCAACTTGCCCAAGGATAATTGCTATTCTGACTTCTAACAGAACAGGTTAATTTTGCTTGTTTAGATCCCTTATATAAACAGAAACCTACTGTACTGTACTGTGCTTCTTTATCTCAATGTTGTATTTATGAGATTCATTCACACAGTTGTGCTTAATTATAGATTATTCATGTTCATTGGTAAATACTATTTTATCATGTGAAGATACCACAATTTATTTATCCATTCTATTATTGACGAGCATTTAGGCAGTTTCCAGTGTGGAATGCATGATGCATTTGTGTTAGATATATGCCAGCTAGTGGAACTGTTGGGTCATGGGTGTTCATATAATTAGCTTTCATAGAAAAGTTTTCCAAAGTAGTTACATCAGTTTACATTTCCACCCATAGTTGATGACCATTACGGTTACTCCATATCCTCTACTTGGTACTTTCCAGCTTTGTCATTTTAGCCAATCCAGAAGGGCTAAAGAAACATACAACATAGTCGAGGCTAACCTTCTAGCAACAACTTCTATATCCATACTGCAGAACTAGATTGCCTGGGATCTGTATCTTTGCTGTGATCCATGCCAGAAAAATGGATATCTTCTCCCTAACTCTTTTTTTCTTTTTTCAACTTTTTAACATTTGTTCAATATTGGGAAGCTGATGTAGTTTAGTGGTTGAGCGGCTGCTCCCCACGCATGAGTCCTGGGTTCAATCCCGCATACCTCCTAAAAAAAAATTGTTTATGACCTAGAAAGGTCATAATATAAATATATAGTTTAATGAATAATTATAAAGTGAACTCCATGCAGATCATCCAAATTAAGAAATAGAATATTGCCTGTACCCTCAGAAGTCCCTGTATGCTCCTTTTGATTTCAAATTGTGTAAATACACAAAAAATTATTTATCCATTCTATTTTTGGAGGACATTTGAGTTGTTTTCAGTTTTTAGACAACCTAAAGAATGCTGTTATAAGAATTCATATGTGTTTGGTGCATATGATTTTATGGTATATACCTAGAAGTATTGCGTTTCTTAGAATAGAAGTATTGAGGATAAAAACGCTGAGTTACTTAGGATAGACACATCCTCATCTTTAACAGATAATGCCTAAATGTTTCCTGAAGTTGCACTAGTTTATGCTCATTTACTAGAGGACACGCTGTTTCAAATTCTTGCTCATGCTTGCTATTGTCAGATTTTTTTTAATGCAATCTGTCATTATGTAGTTGTATCTCACTTGTGGTTTTAAATTTGCATTTCTCTGATGATTACGGAAGTTGAACATCTTTTCATGTTTATTGGCTCTTTGGATATCCTCCTTAGTGAAAGCCCTGTTCAAGTATTTTGCTCATTTTTTCTACTGGATAATCTGCCCTATTGATTTGATTTGTAGGAACACTTTATATATTCTGGGTACTAGTTTTTTGTAATGTAGTTATATTACAAGTATGTCATCTTCCACGGTGGCTGTTTTAATTTTTTATTTCCCTGAAAGATCATGAAGTTTAGCATCTTTCATATGTTATCAGCCTTTCAGGCATTTTCCTTTGAAAGGAGCTCAAGACTTGTGTACAGTTTTCTATTTTTCTTATTGATATTGTAGGAGTTTTTAAAAACATATTTTGGATACAACTGCTTTTTCAGACAAGTGTATTATAATATATTCTCCCTGTCTGTTGCTTTTTGACATTCTTAGCAGTCTTTCAATGGACAGAAATTCTTAGTTTTAATCTAACTCCATTTTAACTATTTTTTTCTTTTGTGGTTAGTATTTTTTGTTTACTTTGCCTACACCAAGGTCATGAAAATGGTTGTAGATAACTTTTGCTTTACCTTTCACATTTCGATCTTCAATTCACCTGGAATCGGTTTTGGTGTACAGTGTGAGATAAAAAGCCAAGACACATATTCTGCCACATAGATGTCCACTTGAGTGGGCACCATGTAATGAGAAGCTCATCTATTTCTCACTGTACTGCCTCCTTCATTATATTTCAGGTGGCTGAATACACGTGGGTCTCTCACTGGCACTGTATTTTGTTGCACTGCTCATTTTGTCTATACCCAATATACCACTGTCTTAATTAATATACTTTATAATAGGTAATGATAAACTTACCAATTTGTTTTGTTTCTTCAAAAGTGTCTTGGCTAGCTTAGTCCATTGTATTTCCAAATAAATTTTAAAAATCGATTTGTAGACTTTCTCAAAAGAAAAAGCTGCTGGAATTTTGGTTACACTCTGTAGATGCATTTGGGGAGAAGTGACATCTTTATCTCATTTAATTCTCATGAAATCCTCTAATACAGGAATTATTAAGAGCAATTGAGAAACTTATATCTTCCTATACTATTTTCTTGGTAACAGTGAAATGGGTCACTTCATGGTATCTATGCTTTTCACATCGACAGCAGTCAACAAATGCCTGTGAGCTGCAGACACAGGCTAGGTGCTGCATAGTCCATGGAAACAAACGCACACAGCCTTTTCCAGCATGAAGCTTACAGTCTAAGGAATTTGTCTTCATGGAATAGTACAACGAGAAGCAAGTCTTAAAATTTGTTGAGGCACTGTGAATATTACTTAACCCCATTAGGCCTCATTTTCTGAATTCTAAAAACGGAATAATATAAAAAGCGAACTGTTTTTGCCAGAATCAAACATTGTTTGTATTGGGAGCTGGCATTAAATTATACAGTGAGGTCAAACAAATTAATAGGTTTATAATTTAAGGATCCAAAAGTTTTCTCACTTTTGAAGATAGGGTGTGCTTGATATCTCTCTGGAGAGAACTATTCTCGATATATTAATTAAGATAAATAGTAAGGATTTGAGTCTATGATTAAGGATAAATTTCAAACTATTCTTAACATAATAAATTTACTAACTTTCAGGAAACTGATATTATATTGGAAAGTAGAGTCACTTGCTGCCTAGTATATAAACAATATAACCATCTATCAAATTAAGAAGAAATTGGGATAAATATCCTCTCTGATCATGAAAAGAGATTTCTGCTTTACAAATTTTTTTTCTATGAAGTCATACCCTGTTGCTTAATCTTAATTTCATATTGACCTTATTTCCTTTGGTCCCTAATTAAAGCACTTATTAAATAGTAAGATATTAATTCTAATTTTACCTGAGACTAACTTTTAGGTCTAGTTCCACAATTTCACTAGTACTTTTTTCTTTCCTTTCTGTTACCTTTTTGAGCTCTTGGTTGCACATATAGTGGGCAACTCTGTAGCTTGCATATATTGATATGTATTTTAGAGAGAAAACCTCTCAGACAAATCATGGAGTGTTGGGCATTTTAAAATTTCTCGAGGTCACTCATGCAATTGTAAAGAGGCTCGTTTTCCAGTTATGTGCATTATCAGGTCAGGTGCAATATGTAAGGTCAGAGTAAATTTAAGGGGGAAATCTGAATCCAAAGTATGTTCTTAGGAATGAGGAGGGGAAGTATTCATTTTTTAAAAATGTATTGAAGTATATAACTCATACATAAACATACATAAACAATAAGTGTATAGTAATAGTTGTGAACTTACAAAACAAACATGCATAATATCATACAGGGCTTTCATACCTCACCCTACCATGAATACCTTGCATTGTTGTCAAACATTTTTAACTAATGATTAAAGAG
>JAKSZT010053806.1:2069574-2160219 GCA_026826555.1 Tolypeutes matacus | reverse complement strand
ACATACATAAACAATAAGTGTATAGTAAAAGTTGTGAACTTACAAAGCAACCATGCATAGCAGGATACTGGGGTCCTATACATCAACCCTCCACCAACATGCATTGTTGTGAGACATTTGTTACAAATTATGAAAGAATATTGTAAAAATCTTACTACTAATTATAGTCCTTATCTTACATTTGGTGTAATTTCCCCCCAACCCAGCCTATTATTTTTTACATATATTTTTATGACAGGAGTTGTAAACTTACAAAACAATCATGCACATGTGCAGAATTCCCAAACAACACCACTCCATCAACACACCACACCATGGTGAAACATTTGTTATAGATTATGAGATAATATCATTTGATTATTACCAGGTCCATAGTGTACATTTGACACAATTTTTCATACTCCCCCATTATCAACACAGTACATCTTTGGCATAGATGCAAGAATATTATATTATAACTCTTAACCACAGTCCATAGATCACTCCAGTTGTATTTTTCCCATGTTTCTTCACATCCCCACCACCCTGCAATAGTGATATACATTTGCTCTAGCTCACAACGGACACCCTTGCATCTGTACCATCAACCACAATTCTCATCCATCTTTGGATTTACTGTGCTGTTCAGTCTCTAGATTATTCTCTAGCTTTCTGTCAATTGTCATTTACATCCCTAGCCTACCATTTTCAGCCACATCCCCATTTATAAACCAGCTGTTACTCGATATAATGTGTTACTATCAACTCTGTACAGGTCCACACTTTTACAGTAAAGCTAATTAAAACTTCTACATACATTAAGCATCAATAGTCCATCTCAGTCCTCCTCTTATCTCTTTTAAGACTCCACCACCTATCACCAGGTCTTGAAGATATTTTTCTACATTTTCTTCTAGAGGCATTATGGTTCTTGCTTTTATATTTAGGTTTTTGATCCATTTTGAGTTAATTTTTGTATAAGGTGTGAGATAGGGGTCCTCTTTCCTTCTTTTAGCTATGATATCCAGTTCTCCATGCACCATTTGTTGAACAGACTGTTCTGCCCCAGCTGGGTGTGTTTAACAGCTAGTCAAAAATCACTTGACCATAGATGTGAGGGTCTGTTTCTGAACCATCAATTTGGTTCCATTGGTCTATGTGTCTCTCTTTGTGCCAGTACCATGCTGTTTTGTCCACTGTAACTAGGTAATACAATTTAAAGTCCGGAAATGAGAGTCCTCCAACTTCGCTTTTCATTTTTAAGATGTTTCTGGCTATTCAGGATTCCTTACCCTTCCAAATAAATTTGATAATTGTGTTTTCCATTTATTTTTTTAAAAGCTGGTGGAATTTTTATCTGGATTGCATTGAACTGTATATCAATTTTAATAGAATTGACATCTTAATGATATTTAGTTTTCCAATCTGTGAGAATAGAATGTTCTTCCAATTATTTAGGTCTTTTTTATTTATTTATTTATTTCCTTTAACAAAGTGTTGTAGTTTTCTGAATACAAGTGTTTTACATCATTGGTTAAGTTTATTCCTGAATATTTGGGTTTTATCTGTCATATTTTATTTTCACCACTCTTTTGACAGTTTTGGTTACTTTTATTGATATAATCTTCATTTCTAGACTCTCTTCCTGTCTTTTCTTTTCAGGCTGTAGCACACCCTTTAGCATTTCCTGTAAAGCCGGTCTCTTGGTTACAAACTCTCTCAGTTTCTGTTTATCTGTGAATATTCTAAACTTGCCCTCATTTTGTAAAACAATCTTGCTGGATATAAGATTCTTAGCTGGAAGTTTTTTTCTTGCAGTATCTTAAATATATCATACCACTGTCTTCTTGCCTCACAGATTCTGATGAGAAATAAGCACTTAATATTGGTTATCCCTTATATGTTATGCATTGTTTTTCTCTTGCTGCTCTCAGAATTCTCTCTTTGTCTTTGGAATTTGACATTCTGATTAGTATGTGTCTCAGAGTTGGTCTATTCAGATTCATTTGGATGGGAGTATGTTGTGTTTCTTGGACATGGATATCTATGTCCTTCAATAGGGTTGGGAAATGTTCTACCATTATTTCTTCAAATATTCCTTCTGCCCCTTTTCCCTTCTCTTCTTCTGGGACACCCATGACATGTATGTTTGCATGTCTCTTACTGTCATTTAGTTCACTGAGACCTTGTTTAATTTTTTCCATTCTTTTCTCCATCTGTTGTTTTGTATGTTCGCTTTCAGAAGCCATTTCTTCAAACTCACCAATCTTTTCTTTCGCCTCCTCAAATCTGCTATTATAAGATTCCAGTGTATTTTAATTTCATTTATTGTGCCTTTCATTCCCATAAGATCTGCTATTTTTTTATGCATGCTTTCAAATTCTTCTTTGTGTTCACCCAATGTCTTCTTAATATGCTTAATCTCTTTAGCCATCTCATTGAATTTATTAAGGAGATTTGTTTGAACATCTATGATTAGTTGTCTCAACTCCTTTATGTCATCTGGAGTCTTATCTTTTTCCTTTAACTGGGCCATATCTTCCTGTTTCTTGGTATGGATTGTAATTTTTTGTTGGTGTCTTGGCATCTGGCTTAATAGAGTATTTATTCTGGATGCAGTTCTTTCTTTAGTTTAGGGTTTTCTTGCCCTTTCTTCCTTGCTGATTGTGTAGTAGGAACGAAGGATATGTAGTTGGTACTGTAAGCTGTGGAGACTCAAGCTACCCTCATTGTCCCAGGGATCGATGAAGTTTCTCCCAACTTTCTTCTTTGCCAGAGATAGGGACAGAGGCACAGCTGTGTGTAATAATACAAGTCATGCAGGCCTAGACTGTAGTTGCCCAGAGAGACTGATGAAACCTCATGCCCCTTTGTCCCCTGCATAGGGAAGGGATGTAGTTGCAGGTATGGGCAGAAATCTATGTCGTGTGGGTCCAAGATGACTGCAGTTGCCCTGGCAGACTTCTGATTATTCAGTCTGTGCCAGCCAAATGTGCCTGCAGTTACCCAGAGAGGCTGGTACAGGGCCTGCCAGCTTCCTCCCTGCCAGAGGTGGGACTAATGCCTAGGCTAGGGCTGCAGGCCAATCTGAGTGAAAGAAACCAGTCTCTACCATCCCTGTGATTTTCAGTCAGCCCCACGTCCCCTCATGCTGGGGATGGAGTCAAAATGGTGGCTACCAGCCTCTTTCCAACTAGGACAGGTTCAAACTTTAACTGTTAATAGGGTTATACTTTAGCCAGCCGAATTTACTAATCAGTAGCTGAAACTGGTGGCCAACCACCTCTTCCTCCCCCATTTTTGGGAAATGGAACTTCCAATTTCACAGAATACCAACACAGGATGATCACTAGCCTCCACCTCCACAGCATGGCCTGTAGTTTCCTGGAGAGCCTGGCACAGCTCCCCCCATCTTCTTCCCTGCCTGAGGTGGGCCTGGGGCTTGTGCTAGAGTTGCAATCTGATCTAGATGGAAAGGAGTCAGTCCCTACCAGCACTGTAATTTTCAGTGTGCCCTGCTTCTCCTTGTGCCAGGGGCGGAATTAAAATGGTGGCTACCAGTCTCTTTCTGACTTGGACAGGCTCAAGCTTTGGCTGATTTTAGGATTATAGTTTAGCCTACTGAATTTACTAATCAGTAGCTGAAGTTGGTGCCCAACTGTCTCTTCCTCCCCCATTTTTGGGAAATGGAGTTTCCCATTCTAGCCATGGAATAGCTTTTGAGGAGGCTTGTGCCACCAGTGGAAGATGGAGAATGGCCTCCAGGGCATGGAGTGCTCTACTTACGAATCTTCTCTGCAGATGGGCAGTCTTCTCCTTCCATTCTTTCAAGGATGTTGCAGGATGCTCTTCTGGTCTCCTGGAGTCCCCAAACGGGTGCTTGAGATAGCTCTCGGTGATTACTAACTGCCCTGTAGCATGAGCTGACTCTAGGAACTCTTTACTCTGCTGCCATCTTGCTGGTTGTCCTCAAAAGTATTGATTTTCAAATAATTAAGTGCACTTCTTACTTAATCAGAAATCTAGATGACCTTGAAACATATTACAAAGCAGCAGTGGTCAAAACAGCATGGTTCTGGTATAAAGATAGACATATGGATCAGTGGAATAGAATAGAGAATCCAGAAATAAACCCTCACCTATACAGTCAAGTGGTTTTTGACAAACCTACCAAGTCCATGTTAATGGGACAAAACAGTCTCTTCAACAAATGGTGCTGGGACAACTGGATATCTATAATCAAAAGAATGAAAGAGGACCCCTATCTCACTCCCTATAAAAGAATGAACTCAAAATGGATCAAAGGCCTAAATATAAAAATCCAGGACCATAAAACTACTAGAAGAAAATGTAGGGAAACATCTTCGAGACCTTGTAGTAGGTGATGGTTTCTTGGACCTTACACCCAAAGCACGTGCAACAAAAGGAAAAATAGATAAACGGGGCCGCCTCAAAATTAAACAATTTTGCACCTCACAGGACTTTGTCAAAAGGGTGAAAAGGCAGCCGACTTAATGGGAGAAAACATTTGGAAATCATATGTCTGATAAGGGTTTAATATCCAGGATATATAAAGAGATGTTGTAATTCAACAATAAAAAGACAAAAGACCCAATTAAAAAAAGGGCCAAAGACCTGAATAGACATTTGTTCAAAGAAGAAATACAAATGGCAAAAAAACACATGGAAAAATGCTCAACACCACTAATGATTAGGGAAATGCAAATCAAAACTATAATGAGATATCATTTCACACCTATCAGAATGGCCACTATTAAAAAGATAGAAACTACAAATGTTAGAGAAGATGTGGAGAGATAGGATAACTTATTCATTGTTGGTGGGAATGCAGAATGGTACAGCCACTGTGGAGGACTGTTCGGCAGTCCCTAAAGAAGTTGAATGTAGACTTGCCACATGACCCTGCAATACCACTACTGGGTAAATACCCAGAAGAATTGAGAGCAGTGACATGAACAGACATCTGCACACCAATGTTCATAGCAGCATTATTCACAACTACCAAAAGTTGGAATCAACCGATGAATGAATAAACAAACTGTGGTATATTCACACGATGGAATATTATGCAGCTGTAAGAAGAAATGAAGTCATAAAGCACATGACAACATGGATGAACCTGGAGGACTTTATGTTGAGTGAAGCAAGCCAGACACAAATGGACAAATACTGTATGATTGCATTACTATGAACCAAATATATTATGTAACATATTGTCTGATTCAAAAAAAATTTATATGTATCCAGTAAATTTAATTGATAAATGTATCTTTTTATTCAACTGTGTTTTATTTTTATTTTTAAAATATCATTTATATTTTCAATTATTAAATGTACAAAATAAAGTTAAGGAAAAAAGAAATCTAAGTAAAATTTCCCTTCGGCTTAACCAGAACCCTAGTTAGCACTTAAAGGTTATAGTCATATATAAGTGTAAGCAAGAATTTTCACCTTTTATTAATGTAGTCACTCCTCTCCTGTTAGCCAGGAAGGAAGTTGTATTTCCAAATGGGATTTTCAATATAAGAATCCGTTTCAGAGTCACTGCCAGTTCTAACATGTTGATCTAATGATGTCAACTAACAGACTATATTTGGTTCAGAAATCTGTGTTCACATTAGCATCAGGGCTTGCATGTGTTAAAATATACCAGGTCAGCCTTATCAGGAAGCTGAGTAACAGGTGGAGCACATTTTTGTTATGTGAATTAATTATCTCAAAACTTGATATTCTGAAGTTACCAAGATAAATGTGGTTGACCCAGTCTTGTCTCTATCAAAATTACTTTGTTGGAAGGCTGAATAAGAAAAGAGCCTGAAATCTCATTTTCTAAAAGCAGGTCTCCTATATTCATAAGAGTTTATTGAAGCCCAAGACAGAGAGTCGGGGGGGCGGGGGAATAGTCATGATAAAGGGAATGTCCAACTACTTGACTCTTATTTTGTTTTTGTTTTTGGTCTTGTTTTGTATTTTTAATGCCCAGAAGAAAGGGCCTCAAATGACAAAAAAGAACAAAA
Organism: Tolypeutes matacus; assembly: GCA_026826555.1. NCBI lineage: Eukaryota > Metazoa > Chordata > Mammalia > Cingulata > Chlamyphoridae > Tolypeutes > Tolypeutes matacus. The sequence goes on along the minus strand of JAKSZT010053806.1, from coordinate 2,154,202 downwards.
CCTGGAACTAATACTATTGAAAAGAGAATTGAATTTCAAGATGAATTGTTTACAAGAGCATATAATATTGAAATGAGTTTATCTTCTGACTAGTCAAATTATAACCCAGAGTACCAAGAAAAACTGCAAATTAGGTTGTTTATTCTCTGTTAGTAGTCTTTGAATAACAACAAAGAATAAAAGCAGAATCAGGAAACTGGAGGTAATATAAATGCCCTGTTTTGTTTGTTTTTTTAAAGAAAAGAAAAAAATTTTTGGGAACCATAGATGGGTGAGATTTATTTGTCTGACTCCAGAAAAGAAATGGGTTACAAATTATTGGGTTAGCAAACAATGATCCTATGAACAAACATGATCTTTTTTTTCTTTTTTAGATGTGCTTACTAATTTGGTGGGGAGGGAAAATACTGTAGATACTGTTCATCTGGTTTTCGATATGCATTTAACCCAGGCAGAAATACACTCTCCCACAGTTCAACTCATGTAATATATCTATATTGTTGATTTTATAGAGTTTTCAAAAAATATTCTTCTTTTTAACACAATTCTAGTATATAACTTGATAACCTGCTCTTAACGAATATAATTAAATAATTACTCAGAGGAATATTTTTACATTGGTTTGCAGATTAAGAAATGTATCTATAAATAATCAAATTACTTAAATCCTGGCATTATCTCTAAATAACTTCTCTGATATTCCCTCCAAGATATATAAAGGTTTTATTGACCAGATTTTGCAGGTGTTACATTCTGAATTTCGCTCTGTTTCTACCTCTCGAAGATTGGAAAAGTATCTCAGCTTGTCCTAAAATTAAACTCTTCAGCAGTCATAGCTTGAGCTTTTCATTTAGCTAATTAGTACTTATTCTTCCAATTGCATTGTTGTCACCCATATGGGATATGAGCAGCAGATTGCCTGTCTGTTCCTTTTGATTTTCCAGCTAACCTGAAAAATGAGGCATTTTCTTTCTGGTTCCTTGTCACTATTCTGTATAATTAAGAGAATTGGTGAGGCAAGGAATAGGAGTAACTTGATCTCATGAAGAGCTCTTGATGTACCTGCTCAGACACGTTTGTGCATGTCAGGGCTCACCCATACAAAAAAACATGTGAGTTCATTATAAACCTCTGGACAATAGAAGCTAACAAGCAGAGTGTTGCCTGGAAGCCAATGCTGGCCAATCCCCTATATATACATCCCTAGGCATGTGTGTATAGACATGAATTAAAACAATAGCTGAGTCGTTTCTCAATTCGCTACATGATGCTCAGTGGTAAAGGTATCTATTCTGGAATTTTAAAGCTCTTTTGGGTGATTACTTTTGTTATTTTGTTGGTAACAAATTCATACTATCTCTGCTATATAGGCACAGCCAGTTGAATATATAGCTAATGCATCTATCAGTCAAGTCCAGGCAGGAAAGAGAAGGCTCATGCAGGTTGGATTTTGAAGTAATAAAGGCACTGTCTTTGTTTCCTAGGCTGCTGTAACAAAGTTCCACAAATGGGTGTATTGAAACAACAGAAATTTATTGTCTCACGGTGCTGGAGGCCAGAAGTCCAAATCACGTTGTTGGCAGGCTCACGCTTCTTCTGAAGTCGGTAGACGTCCGGTGGGGGCTTGCCAGCAATCCATGGTTGAGGTGTAACTCAGTCTCCACCCGTCACATGGCTGTCTTCTCTGCCTGTCTGCCTCTGTGTTCAAATTTCCTCTCCTTATAAGGACGCCAGTCATATTGGATTAGGGCGCATCCTAATCTGGTTTGGCCTCATCTTAACTAATAGAAACTTCAAACATCCTTTCTCCAAATAGGACCCCATTCATAAGCCCAGGGATTAGGACTTGAACATATCTTTCTGGGGGTTCACAATCTTCAGTCCATAACAGGAATCATCTATAAAGGAATGGACAGAGGTCAAGCAACCAGCAAAGGGTTTATAGACAGTCACAAACTAAAGACAGGTGAAGAGCATTAACTCTTCTACGCTTGAAGGAGAACGGGAAGAGATATTGCTCCCCAAGTCAGGTGAGAGCCAGAGACACACAAAAAGTGATATGGAAGAGGTGCAAGCCAAATGGATGAAGAAATACCTTGGGCTCTCTACTCCTGCCATTGCTTTAGGAAGAGAAGAGCAGAGGATGGATGGGGGAGGGTAAAAAGGAAGGGGGGCAATGTGAGAAGAAACCAATGAATAAATTTAAAAATCACCAATGGAATACGATCTCAGGCTATTGTAAAATTTTATTTTATTTTATTTTATTAGCTTTTTAAATTCAGTCCAGTTCTATGGCCTATTGTCTTTGGTTATGATGCTACAGATTTTAAGCACATAGTAAGCACTGAATAAATGTCTGTTGAATGAATAAATGAGTGCGTGCATGAGAGATTTGCTGAATCATCTGAGTGTTTTCAAATTTAGATTAATAAATGCCTCAATCCCATAATTATAAAATAATAATTTGTATATTTCCAAAACTATTCTTCATATTTTCACTTTTTTTATTTCCACCAATTCTAATTCTTATTAGAGCTTATCCTCCCATTTCTCTAAGCTCATTGAGATCAATGAGTCTCATATTTTCCACATTCAAATCAGAAGTCATAATTGAAATCTACCAGTGTCCCTTAATAGAGTCTGGAGGGATCCAGTCTCTAGTCCCTGAACCCCAAAGCAGGGGAGAAGAAATAGTATTGAGTTGCATGATACCTAAATCGAGCATTATAATTGTTCTTTGCTTTTTTTAATTCCAAATGCTTTAAATTAGAAAATGGTCCTAGAGTTAGTTATTCTGTGTGCTTGAAATAAAATTAGACATAAGAGTGAGAGTGAATGTCAGTACAGGCTTTATTATGCTTTATAGATATTGTGCTTTTTACAAATTGAAGGTTTGTGGCAACCCTGCGTCGAGCACCATTTTTTCAACATCAGTGCACACTTCGTGTCTCTTTGCCACATTTTAATTAAGGTATGCACATTGGTTTTTTTAGACATAATGCTATTGCACACTTAATAGAGTATAGTACAGTGTGAACATGACTTTTATATGCACTGGGAAACCCAAAAATTCATGTGACTCGCTTTATTGTGCTATTCGCTTTGTTGCTATTGGCTAGAACCGAAACCTGCATATCTCACGGGTATGCCTGTAGAGTGAGGATGACAGTGGCCTTCCTGAATAGATTCTAAGTGCCTTCTTAAGCTGTTCCGCAAGTATCAGCATTTCAAAACAGTTATAACACGTTAGTCATGATGCTAGCAATGCCCATGTAGTGAGTGTGCACACATGCCAGGCAGGACCTGAGGTTCTTTAAATAAGCTTTTGTTCCTTCATTATCTGAACACTGCAGAGGTTTATTATGTTTAATGATAAAATAAAATCAGAAAAATCTATTAGGTGCAAGACACATATGAAGTCTCTAGCTCAATTCTCCAATTCAATTTTTTGAAGTTGGAATGATTTTATAGGTCAGAAAAACTTGCCCAGGGTCACACGGCCAGAGCAGTAGGGCACAACGCAACAGCAAGGAAGTAGTGGAGTGGGACTGGAGCCCAGGTCGTCTGACACCAAAACTCTTGTGCTTCATCAACACAGGGGCAATGCTCTTTTGGATTTCCATTTGATTTAATATATTTTTGGCCAAAATCAGAAAAGCTCTCGTTTCCCACTTTGGCTCTGTAAGGTGCTATAAAATGCCTCTGATGGTAGAAAGACAGAAATGTCAAGTATGCCACATGTGGAGTAGGGGAGAAGAGTTCAAATAACTTATCAAGAGTGACTGTGACAAGAGAAGAAAGATAAAGAAACAGTACAGTAAGAAAAGGGAATTTTTGAAAGGAAAAAAAAAAACTGTCACCGTCGACTAAAGGGCAGAGCATTTCATTCTCCTCCATTTTCTCCTTCCACTCACCCATATTTTCAATCTGAGTCAGAGACATTTAACTAGACCCACTGCTGCCCTTTAAATAGAGTTGACTCTCCCAAACAACTCTGAGTAGCAGGCTCCATGTAAAAGCCATGAGCAGGTGGGCTAGGGAATCCCTCCTTGCCTTCACTGCTGCTCCTTGCTAATCACCATGGCACTGGACCCTAGTTTTCCATACTAGTCTTTGGTCTCTAGTCTGGCAATCCACTTGGCCTTCACTCCCGGTCTCAGTAGATGACCTTCCTCTTAACCTTTATCTCTGTCTCATCTTCTAAACGTCATCGTTGGCTGCAGCTTTTTAAAGTCTTGGTACAGTCAGACAATTCCAACTAGGCAGCCTCCCAGCATACCCAGTTAGAGGGGAAATTAAGCCTAAAATTTTTAAAGGTAAAAGCTGAAAACCTTTGTAGAAGTGAACACATGAAGTAGAAGGCAATTCCAACCTATTCCCATTAGACAAAGTTTAACACATGGTTTGGGTGTTTGAGTCTATAAAAAGTACCTCAGTCCCTAGGGTTCTATCTAGGGTTACATTTTAAAATACTTAAGAGAACAAGAAAGTCTTGTAGAATGTTGCATAATAAGAAAGCTTCTGTGGAGTCAATTAATTTTTAGTGCTGCTTTAAAATGGTATTTTAATATTCTTAATATAGACAAAGTGAGGAGGGTCTCAAAAGATCTAATCTGCATACTTATTTCTGGAATTCTAGAATGTTAGAGCAAGTGCTACATATATACACACAAGTCCCAAATAAACTCAGGAAAGTACAAAACCAGTCCTGGGAACTTACCATAAAGAGAGGCAGATCAGTACGGTGGTTTAACACATACTTGTAGAGGTTCAAATCCCACCTCAAACCCCGACCAACGGTAAAACCTTAGAAAATTTCTTGACAATTTCTGTGTCTCAGTATTCCTATTGGTATAATGGGAATTTTCATAATGCTAGTACCTAGTGCATGAGGATTTATGAGAATTGAACAATATGATATTAAACTGTGGGAACATGTAGAACAGTGCCTGGCATAGAAAGCGCTTTATAAATGGCAGATGTCCTTATAACCAGCAACTATGTGGCCAGTGCAATTCACAAACCTCTTCAGGAGCTTACTGTCTTCCCCCTTAAACAGTGTTGACCTTTGATCTAGAAGGCCCTTCTTTCTCTGATAATATATTCTCTCACCAGAAATAGACTCTCTTGATCAAATGGCAATCGGATAAATTCTGACTGTTGGCATTGTGCACATTTTAATATTTTAAGGCTCCAATGTAAGTTTTTCCTCTCCTTCAATATGCCAAACTAAAAAAAGGGGATGATAAGAACAGAATTCTCATCACTCTTACTATTCCCCACGCATGATTCAGACGCACTACTGTTCGTCTGGTATCCGCAATAACTCTCAAGAATTCTCATTCTGTCGTTAGAGGTACAGTCGTTGAGGATTTGCCTGTGCTTCTTTGTCAAGCTTTGCAGTCTGCACTTTAGTCTTTCAGCCAGAGTGATTGGCTTCTAAAGAGGGTCATGCTAATGCTTATAAACTTAACGCATTTTCCTTCCTTCTTTTGTACTTTCTCTTTCACGACCTCCCTCCCCATTTAGAATTAGAGTCAAGAATCCCAAAAATGTCCCATGTTACACCTACTCTTCCCTCTCCCTCCCCTCAGAACCCTGGTAACCATTGTCTTTATATCAATGTTACAAGTTCTTCCATTACTAGAAAAATAATAAATCTACCTTTTAGTCCATAAAAAAAAAAAAAAAAAAAAGAATCGTAGACAGGATTCATTCAAAACCCATGCTCCTCTTTACCTCTCAGCATCAGGAGGATGTAAAATTTGTGTTCAGCTCGGAAGACAACTAATACCCTAACTCCATCTGTGCAATGCAAGGCAAATTCCTTAATCCCTCTGAGCCTTGGTAAATAGATGTTATTGTGAGAGGGAATTAAAGGAGATGATGCATTTAATTACACATAGGAGCCCTTTAAAGTTGGTATCAACTATTGCTGTACTTTCTCTCTAACATCTGATGTATTTTTCTATGTTTCCTCTCTGCAACGATATCAAGATCTTTTTGCTTTATAATCGGTCTATTCCCCCCACTCACCTAAAAGCATATCCGCTTAAATATCTACTCTGAATCCTTATTCGCCACCTGACATTGCTCAGACGTTGTACCCTGCTCCTCGCCAAAACAGTTCTGGTTTGCTGATCTTTCACATTCCAATCGAGACACCTAATCTGATTCCTCTGCTTGATTATCTGCAGCACCGCATTATATAAAGCAATTACCATTCCATTTTTCCTAATGTACAAGGGTAAATTCTCAGTGATTCACACACTTTCTCTAAAGGGCACTTTTCTGAAACAGTAGAACACTCTGGAGGAGAGCTCTGAGAGCCGCTGGTGATATTGATATTGGGCAGACCTGGAAACCGACTGCAGCTGCCCCAGGCAGAGGCTCCTGGGCATAGCCTCGGAACCGCAGTCACTCCAAAGCCTGAGTGTCAGAAGATGAAAGGAATCGTTGTTAGTACTGATCAAGGAGTAGAATCTACACTCATTCTCTAGATCAGGCTTCAAGCACAACATAAAGTTGTGTTTAAGGATATGGGCTTTAAAATCAGACAGATGTCAGGTCACACTCCCAGCTCCACTACTTTCTACGTGTGTGACCTTGAGCAAGTTATTTTAACTTTTCTGGCTTTTCTTTTATCGATTTTAGAAAAGGATAGTAAAGAAAATAGTACCTCCATTATAAAGAAGTTCTTAGCATTAAATGGCATAATGCATAAAAAGGGCTTAAAAATTGCCAGGCATATTACGTTATTATTACCATAATTATTGTGTGTAAAATATACAGCTAAAATTATATATTGAAACATTAATGTATATATGGGTATATTATATATGTATGTAGTCATAAAATATTCATCTCCTCCACTGCCATGACACATTCTTTTTTTTCTTAAAGATTTACTTACTTTAGTAAATAAAGACAATCAGAATTCATCTGAATTTATAAAGGGGAAAAAACATTGTAAGGTAATAGGGTTTTATTTACAACTTCCCACAGCAAAGGTATCATACCACCGAAAGTGGGCTAAGTAATGTACTTTAGTTCTTTAATCATCCCAGAACTGAATTGGACACTATTGATTTCAACAAAATTTTATTCCACTTTCTTCAATCGTTTAAGATTGAAGAAAAAAAGACTTTTACAAAATTGTCACATATGAAAGTCTTCACAGAGAGATGTGGATTCTTAAAAATAATTCCAAAACTTTGCATGAACAATATTCAAACCACAGAGGAGAAAATGTACCTTTTACTAGTTGGTCTTTTAATTGTCCTGTTAGTTAGCCTTAGGTAATAGATGGCCAGTCATATCTAATATTAATCTGACCTTGAGTTAACAAGGTCAGCAGACTCAGAATTTTTCTTTAAAATTCTTTCCTCTGTTTGGCTTCCATGTTAGTGTCTAGGAACATTACAAATAACTCCCTGGTTTTATGCTTGTGATATTGTATACATCTCCTCCTGTTCAACCCCATGCCTTGGACCAAGAACAAAGCTCTTCATTATTTTGCTATGACTAATATGACCTGTTTTATTAGCTTAGAGTACAAATATGGTCATATTTATTTTATTTTTGAATTAATTGATCCTGCTCCCAACATAGCCGAATAACCAAGAAGCTCAGAATCTTCTTGAGGCCATTTTCTATCCCCAAATTATTTAAGAACTCTTGGGCTTTAACCTTTGCAGAAGGGTCAGTTCTGCTTTCAGACACTAGGCTTGGAAAAATTAAAAGTCAGATCTGTCTGCTAGAAGAGCCCAGCTTTCTAACTACATAGTTCCAAATCTAACACATTGATGGAGTTGAGCACCAGTGGTGAGGAGTCCCATGCTTCAGTGATTTGTCCCAGATGACAGTTCACCCACCAGTACATTACTGACTCTCCTCTATGTCATCTATATACTCACCATCCACACCTAGGTGTAGGAATTGCATCCACATTACCAGTCCAGACTTTCCCTGCCCTCCTGATTAGTTTTCTTTCAAGAGCCTTGATTTCCTTTCTGGCCACCAAACATTAGTGAGGCCATCTCTATCCATCAGAGTAGAGCTGGAACTTCAAAAGAAAAGGGCCCTTGGCCTTCAGGCACACTAACTTCCATCTTCCTTAGCCACCAGAGCCATATATCAAGGGCTAGTACTTGAGGCACATCATTTCTAAAGCCCATAAACGTCTTGTCATATCAATCCCCTAGGACACTAGGTGCCTGATACCCTTATATTTGTAAAACTGGAAAGGGCCATTAGAATGAGTCATTTTAAGAAGGGATTATATAGACAAGGGAGAGGCCTGAAGACGCACATTTGTCTCCTCTCACCATCCTTATTTATATCTTCACCACCCAACACTCTGAGCCACCAAAATGATCTTCCTTAGGACCTAACCAACTTATAAAGTAAGGGATTTAGAAATTAGAAATATTTATCTTTTATTTTCCTCTGATAATTAATGTTTTCTATAAGTTTTGAAGAAATAGAAATTATATGAGAAAAGTGTGGTGAATAGAAGCAGGGGCAGAGTTAGTAAAGTCCAGCTGAACAGAGAGTGAGGACCTCAGGATGATGACACCGAGAATGTCCCCAGATGACGTGGAGAATTTGTGTGCATTGCCAGACTCCACGAGAGCACAGGGCAAAGAGGCTACATATGGAGAAACTACTGTACACAGCTGTGGATCGAAGAGAGCTGCCTAGGGTGGGAACATGGGTCTTTTGTTTGGAGGACACTAAAGTTAGAATTAGATTTGTCTGCTGGGTCCAGAGGAGGAGACTACATTTGTCAGAGCAGGGGAGAGGTTCTGGCCGGGGGTTCTTGACAAGGGATCTGTGAGCTTGAATTGAAATAAAAAAAAAAAAAACATTATTCTTGTGGAGATGGTGTTGGTGCGGGTACAATATATTTATTAAATAATACACAATATAGTGTGGACTGAGTAAGGGGTCCATGGTTTTCACCTGACTGCAAAGTGGTCTGGTCCGTGGAACAGAAAAGGTTAAGAATCCCTGTTCTGGGCACATGCACTGGCAGCCTGGAATTTCAAATATACTTACTCACAAGACAGGGCTGCTATGGGCCTCAGCAGTATTCACACAATGATCCTCTTTTAAACTTGCACCCAAGCATTCCTATCCGTGTGTCCCTTAGATACGGGACCTTTCAACATATGATAGAAAAATTGCCCTAACGTGGTTGGTCTAATGTGGGGAATGAAACCCTCAGACTCCCCTTCAAAGAAGTACTTTTTATTCTCACTGCTGGCAGGATTGTCAGAGACAGCTTTCAGCTGTCAGCCTCTTCAGAGATTGCCTTTGTCAAAGAGAGCTGCCTCATCCAAGGTCATACACTCCGTACAGGTTCCCACATTGAATTACTTACAGAAGAAGGGGTATCAAGCCCTGGATAGTTTGGCCCAATGCAGGGCAACTCTGATGAGCTATTTGGGCTCTGAGCTCCGTGGGGTCATTGAGCCTACATGACAGGTTGACTTTTTTCTCTGCTCTTTCCTGATTCCTCTCCCTCCCTTTCAATGAGGCAGATTATGGCAAATGTGGTAGTTGCCTCCCGATGTCCATTGTATCCTTTGCATTTAGTAACTTAAAAATCCAAATTTTAGAAAGGAATATTGAAGTTCAGGTAAAAGGTTTTATTTCCTAGACTCCAAGGAACTATGTTTGGCCTGAGAAAGCGTAAGAAAAGTGTGCTTAAGGGGAGGAGGTATTACCTTTCTTCACCCTTCCTCCTTGATTCTGGTTGGAATGAAAACATGATGGCTGGAGATTGAACAACTCTATTGATCCATGAGGCAACATGATAATTACGGCAGAAATGGAAAAAAGGGACCCGGGTGCCTGATAATTTTGAAGTCACTGTATCAGCGTGGGCTGTCTACAACTAGATTATTTTTATATGAAAAGAAAATAAATGAGCTTCATTATTTAAGCAACTCTTTGGGGGAGGTTCTCTTGTCCTCACAGCTGAATCCAAACAAAAATAATATACAAGAGATTCAAGAAAAAAGAACCAACAAAGGGCAAAGGAAATTCTGAAGATGAAAGTAAAGAGCAATTCCAGGAAAAAATAAATAAAACATGTTTATCCAGCCCAGAGGGCGACCTAGCTCTTTACAGGTAAAAAAAAAAAAAAAAAAAAAAAAAAAAAACACCAAAAACCTGGAACTAATAACTCACCTCACATGTGGACTGTCACAAAAATTTACTGAATGGCATTTTAAAGAGCACTTGGAAAGTGTAGAAGTCTTAGATGTTCAGAGAAAACTAAGTGAAAAATAAACAAAGCAAGGGCATTAGTAACTCCAGGGTAAACAATTTTATAAGAAAGCAAATACATCCTAGTCTACTGCCTGATTTAGCTGAGCAATGTTTACGTAGTCATAATAGTGAAAATACTGAATATGCTTTTAACCAAAAACAGAAATGTATTGAGAAGATGTGAACAGTGAGGGAAGAGAAGAGGAATTGTGGATTAAATCCTCATATACTATCCTTGATGAAGTAAAAATATGCACTATATGCATATTTTAAAATCATGGAGCTAAATACCCAGAAAACAAGCTAAATGAGTTGAGAGTAGTTATCTCTGTGGAGCAGAACAAAAGGATCAAGTCAAGGTCATACTTATGTTATTTAACGACTGATTTACATGTAAGTTTTTGCAAGTATTTCTTTGCATATAATACTTTGATAAAAATAAAATTTTATTTTAAAAAATTGGGGAACAATATTTAAAAAGGTAAAGAGGAAGGCCCAAAGAACCATGAGAAATAGATTACAAAAAAATACTGAAGCATACTGAAATCCTGAATAATGGAGAGAACTTTATGTGTCCCTTGTAATGTCATTTCTTATCACATGATATGTATAAAACCTGAGTTATGGCAATTATTATTACTTCCCACAAACTAACATTTTCCCAGAGAACATTAGCTTTCTACCAATTCACATAAGGTAAATGTCTTGTACTTTCATTCTCAGAATTAATGTTCTTCCCAAAAGAAAAGACCCACACTACATACATTTCTAGACTTTGCCATATTGTGAGCTAATTGAAACTTTAAAAGACATTTAAGATCCTGATTGCCAAGGGAAGGATTTTCAATGTCCTTTGACTACCCTCAAAGCCACATTAGACTGCATTATAATTTTAAAAAATGGGAAAAGCCACAGTCATTTTCTTAAGAAAACTTGAAGACTTCATAGGAGGTGAAAAAATTATTAGTTTCTCCTTTTGAGGATTAACTTTTTTTCTCTTTTTCTTTCTGACCATATGTGGTCTCTTTTAAACTGTCCATCTTAGAATTATGCCTCAATGATTATCCTCAGGAATCCCTGTTTTATGATACTTATATAATCTCTACATGAACGATGAATTAGCATTTATTTCTATTGAGTTTTTGTCTAAAAGATTACCTCTTTTTTTTTTTTTTTTTCCTTTTTTATCTATCACATGTCTCCACTTTACCTGCTACTGTGAGCCATACAAATGTTTAAAGATGAGATATGTATATTGGTGGTACTAACCAAAAGTTTATGCAAGTTTGCTTTCTAAATCAATAGGCTCTGTGCCAAATGCCCAACTATTTCAAACATCTTCAGTGATGTATAAGTGGTCAGTATTCTCCTTTATTTAGCCATTATCCATCACGTGCAGAAACTTCTTGAATTCACTTCTTTCCAAAATGATACAGGAAAATCCTTTTAAGCTTGCTTTCTGTATTTGAAAGATGTTAGTAAACAATCTTCACTGACCTCCCAACTGCTTTAAATAGGTTTCAATTACAGGTTCCATAAATGGAAATGTTCTGGCTATTATTGCTTCATAACAAATTATCCCAAAACTTAAGAGAAAAAAAAATTATTTTATTTTGTGCACAGTTTGTGGTCAGAAATTCAGGAAGGGCTCAGCTGGGCAGTTCTTGCTTGGGATTTCTCACATGGTTGTAGTCAAATAATGTCTGGGGCTGCATTTATATGTAGCCTTAATGTGGCTGGACATTCCAGATGGATTACCCACAGAACTGGTGGTAGCTGGAAGCTGTTTGTTGGGAGATCAGGTAGAAGAAACACCTCCACCTGGTCTCTCCAGTATAGTGGTTTCTGGTCAGACTTCTTACAAGGAGGCTCAGGGCTCTATGTGTCCCAGCAAACAGATGGAAGTTGCGTGGGCATTTTTGACCTGGCCTTGGGAGTCACTCGGTGTCACTTCTGCTGCATTCTTTTGGTTAATGAGTCACAACCTCACCCAATTCAAGGAGAGTAGACATACATCCCAGCACATGCTGGGAGAAATATCCGAAAACTAATGATCATTTGTTCTATGCAGTCATAGGATGTAAAAACTGTGAAGTCAAGTTATTATAGCCAAAGTTCATATTGTTATTTTTGTGGTATTTTTGAGGCTTCATAATAAAATAGCCTTTTGAAGCCTTGTGTTTTTAAAGGTTACTAAAGTTAGCCCTGCCCTGTTACATGTTTAAAGCTGTTTCTACTCCTGAGCATTTTTTTCTCTTTGACAACCCATGATATTAAGCTTTCAATAAACATGATGGTTTTATCAATTAGATGTTACAGTGAAGAGTATCTAACCATCTCCTGGCAGATTATTAAAATATTTTTCCACGGATTTATTGCTATATTCTCTTCCTACATCTGCCTTCCTCCCATCTTCCCTCCCACACTCCTTCCTTTCTTCTCTAATATAATTTGACTTTTTGGTCCCACACTGGGTATATAGAGATGAATAAACCATATTCCTTGCTCCATAGGAACTCACATTTTGGTGGAGGAGAAGGGAACTGAAAATTGATGAATAGTACAGTAAATTTGATTGCAGAGATATGTGCAGAAGATTATAGAAGTGCTGAAGCTAGATTAAATCTCCTCAACATTCAAGCTATTCAAGAAAGAACAGTAAAAATCATATTAAATTTATTTTTTAAGAGTTGGAGAGACCAAATTAATCCCAAGTCTGAGATACATGACTATGACATCTGCACATTTCCAGATCATCTCTTTCCAAATATAAATGATTTTTAATAGTTCTCTTTTTCAAATAATATTATCTGCACATACAAAAGCATCTGAGTCTATACCTTAGTTTACCCTATACCTACACCTCCCCATCATCTAAACATTGAAGATCAGCTTCTTTGGGGGTTGCAGAGATAGCAGGAAATCCCCTCGAGATTGTCAGAAGTGCTAACCCACTCCAGTGATTGGATTCTCACAGCTCAATTAAAAGAGAAATCGCAAGCACATTTGGTCATGAAATTTAAAACATTTATGAGGATAAAAGGCCTGTGGCAGTGCCTTTCACTATTAATTCACAGGTAGGTGAGAGGAGAATTACTTTGGACTCTTTTCTTTCACTACAGTTTCTAAGACAAAATGTGCCAACTATTTTCCTTTTGGCTTAGCGTAAGAATCAAATGACTTCCAGACTTATATTCAGCTTGCATCTCTGATGTTTTTAAGATAGTTTCTTCCCACCTTGCCATCAAGAGGACTTGGCCACTTACTGCCATTGAGAGAAGGGAGAGGAAAGGGAAATTTCCAGTTTGCGGAAGGCATTCCACTGAATATCTAAAGTGATACAGGAAGCAGTTGGGGTAAGTTGGGAGATGTTTAAGGCATCTTTTGAGTAGATAAATGGGCTGCAAGGCATTTGATACACAGGAACAATTGTTTATGGGATAAAACACTGGGCCTTCTCAGGCAATTTCAGGAAGATGGAAAAGGTAAGAGAAATGTTCATTCTACAAGCCAGTCTGTACTATATTGGAAGAAATTTGAAGGTAGAGATATGATTTATATGTCCTTCTGTCTTTGAATCCGCAGCATCTAGCCTGGTGCCTGACTGGAGTGAGTGCTCAATAAATTTTACTAAATGTGTGAAGCAATAAATGTGCTGACTGCAACTGCAGCCAAAAAAAAGTCACCAAATATAACTAGGCAAAGGTAGGACAAATCAAGTTGCCCTGTACTCAAATTTGTGATTTCATTTTCCCTAATATTGTTCACAAACATTGTTTGTTTTTCATCATCTTAATCATAAGCCTTGAAGAAATGCATGCTATATTCTCATCTGATATAGTGAGGAATATGTAAGATTTTAATAGATAAGTAAAAATAGAAGTACAACTCTGTTGGGTTAAGACAATTTGATAATGAGTTACTTAGTCTGCCCCCACACTGAGGGGGAGATAGAGTAATATTGCAATGATCCACTTAATTATTTCTATAGACTTTTTGATAGATGGATGCCATAGCTTAGCAGATGTGACAGTGACATTCATTCTGCACAGTGACAGACTCTTTCATTACATATTTTACACTTCAGTACAGTGTTTTCCCCAATATTTAGCCTTCATTTCCGTTACTGTTTAAATTTACTTTGTCTTGATTTTTTTTTTTGAAAGAAAGTTTTTATCTTGCAATTTGAGACATAACTTACATTCTAATTATCATTAAGATCAATAAAGATAGAATTCTGACTATTTAAGAATCCTGGCTCTTTCTCACAGAGCTAACCCTCCACATTTCTATTTGGTTCTCATTTTAGAAAACATCCGTTCTAGTAAATTTTTGCAACAGCCTTTGCTGGATAACCAAATTTCCTTTTCCAAAGAACACTAAAATCAAAATGCTAATAAGGACTTAGGAAATTAGTCTTAGCTTGCTTATACATTTTAAAAAATGAGAATGCTATTTGTGGAACTGCTGTGTTCATAATATTTCACTACGAACCTGGTCTTCAATTCTCCTGTTGTTTATTTTCCTTTTTTATTCTCTTCCTCTGAAATCCATTATCTGTAAAAAGATGATTGGAATGTCCTTTCTGGAATATTTCCTTTTCTCTGGTTAGGGACATTTTTGTTTTGTTGTTTTCAGATATTTTTTAAACCAAAGGCATTTATTCTTCTTTTAACTATGATTGTAGCAAAACAGGAGAACTTTATCAAATGATAAACTTCAGGCTTAATTTCTTAATTTATCAATTGATTCCTGCACATACATTCATTCTATAAATATCAACTGAGCACTATGAGTTAGAGTCTGCTTACTGTCTTTTGTGTTCTTACTTATGGATATTGCTTCTCCTTTTACTCATACGAGGGGACTATTGTTATAGTAGGTTTCAAATTATATAGAGTCCTTAACTTGTTTGCACCTATGATGAGCTAGGCACTATGCTCACACTGGGGAGTCAGGTTAATTAAAGCTACTATCTACCTCAAGGTAAAGAATAAGAGGCAATATACTTCTGCCATCCTAAACCACTGATCAAAATTTTGATGTCTATCTTGATTGGACTATTTCTGAGTCAATTGTGGCAAAGGAAACTCCATGTTTAGTTTGGTCTAGGCCTGGCTCTTTACCTTCTCTGAGCCAATCACTGTGGCATGGAGAATGTGATTAGACTTATTGACTTATATCATGGAGCAGAGGGTAGAGTCAGTCTCCTCCAAACCACAAAACTGCTACAAAACAGAGGAAGGTGGTTAGCTAAAGGGAAACCTGGGTGCTGTTACCAAAGGGGATAGTGGGACATTGATATTGGTTAGGCAACTGATGCATATGGACTGTATCTCCATGGATAGTATGGTTCTCCACCCATTCCCTCATATTCAAACTTAGTCCTTTATTATGATTGTAGCTTGATTGCAAAAATAGTCCTGTTTCACATCCCTAGCAATATGACTTTGTAGGCCCTCCCAACAAGAGGTAGTGTCAATTCCACCCATTCCTTAGATCTGGGTTAGCCTGGTGATTTGATTTGAAAAAATGATGTGTTGGAAATGATGGCATGCCAGTTTTTAGCCTGACCTCAAGAGGTATTGCATGTTTCTACTCACTCTCTTGGAACCTTGCTGCCACCATGTGAACTAGCCTGGTCTAGTCTGCTGGATGATGAGAGACCACATAGAACAGTGACAAGCCATCCCAGCTCAGGCATCTTAAACCAATTGGTAACCTGGCATTTGATCACAAACCAAGAATGAGCTTAGTCACAACCAGGAGGGTCTTGTAGGCAGGTGAAATTAAGGATTATATAGGGCCACAATTGCTTATTCATAATTTCGAAATCAATAAACTCTTAAGATTATTTTTAAAATTAATTTGTAGCAAACTCATTTGGCAGCAAAACCAAATCTGAACTGATGAAAGGCTAGTCATTACCCCAACTGGTGTGACTATCCATACTTTGGCTGAAAAACAAAACAAAACAATTAATGTGTTTGACCACAGTGTGCTGCCCTGGATCCCGATGGGGGTTTTACAAAATAAGATGTATATGCATCATTTTACCTTTCTAAAATACAGAAAGAAGAATCCCAAATCAAAACAAAAGCAACAAATAAAAAAGCACCCAAATACTGAAATACATTTCGCATAAGAGTTTGTGACCTGAAATTCATTTGCACAGAGCTCTTAGCCTTCCTTTTTCTTTTTAGGCCTTCTCCATCCTACACCCAAAGACTCTCCTAATCCCCTTTCACTGTGTCTTTTCTGTCCTTCCTCTTCCAAAGTCCTCTTTCTCCAGCCTGTCAGGGTCTGGCTTCAGCCTCCTTCCCACTCTGGGATTGGCCTCCTCCACCTCTTTCCTTATATATTACCATTTAAATCTTTCTCAGCTTCCCAGTTTGCACTTTTATATATCACCCAGGCCAGCAAATTGAAGGACATTCCTTGGCATCTGTCTTCTTAAAAGTGAAGTGAAGGTTGAGGACAAAGGATTAAATTAGCCCCTTTCTCACATACAGACAAATAAAGATAATAATAAATTTCTTGTGTTATGGGGGAAGTATAAGAGCTAGGTGAGGCCGAGGTACAGAAAAAGTAGTGGTCAGTTTTAGTCAGGGTATTGAAGAGTTGTTCAAGAAGTGTATGGAGAAAACCATACTCCAGAAGAGTTGACTTATATATAAGTGCTCCCTCAGCTGACAAGCTGATAGAGTGAAATTCAGAACCAGCTAGGCTAAGTAGAGAGGCTATTTGGCAAAATGAGTATTATGGGTTCAACTGGGAAAATTCAGTGAATTGCATGAGGTTTCTCAGCCTTGAAGCTATCTACGTTGAAATGGGGAGGGAGAGGTAGGCACAGGCCAGGTCCTGAAGAACTTTCTCTCAAAGCACAGCTTCTCTCAAAAACTTGGAGAACTGTCAGGAAAGCAGAAATCAAGAAGAATTTCTGAAATATGGAAAACAGATGACATAAGATTAAGGAAGAAATGCTTTTTCTCATAGCTTCACCAATATCCCTAAACACATTGGTATAGTTTTGCCTATTTTATTAAGTTAATATAAATGCAATTACACATTATATAATTTTAGTGACTTTTCCTTAACATCATTGTTGGGTTTTTAATATTCATATTTATTAGCTGTACCCTGAATGTGTAGAAGAGATGTTCTGGATCAGAGACAGATTACTATTATTCACAGCAAATGAATACATGGCTCCCCACATCCCAATTCTTAACCCTGGGATGATGCAATAAAAGTCAGGTCAAATGTCCTCTGCATACAAATTTTGAAGTTTGTATCACAGGCAAGAAAAAGAGAAAAAATTGATTTTCTCTTATATATTGGGGCAAGATAAAGCTACCTTGTCTTCCCCTCCTGAAAAACTTTGCTCCTTGGACAAGAGAATCCTGCGTACCCACAATAATCTTTCTGAATATAAATACATTTCTACAAGGGCCAAATAAACGCACTCACCTCCAGTTTTGTGAGTGAAAAATAACTCCTTTGAAATGTGAACACACCTCTGCAGTTAGGTAAATCTCTCTGGAGCTCTCTCCCTATTTATACAGTTTGCTCGATCTAGTCTACCCCTGATGGACATTTTCGTGCACTTGCTTTGGGCTTCTGTGCATACATTTCTGTGGGGTATATATGTAGGAGTTCACTTGCTGGTCATGGTCAACTTTTGTGGCTAATGCAAAACAGTTTTCCAAACTGGTTATATTGATTTACACTCCCACAAGCAGTGTAGAGTTCTATTTATTCCATAATCTTACCAAAACTCGGTATTGTCAGTTATATTCCCATTCTATCCATTCTGGTGGTTGTGATGTGGTATTTTACTGTGGTTTTAATTTCCCTTCTCTGATGACTAATGATGCTGAGAGCCTTTCCATATGCGCTCTGGCCTTTTGGATACCCTCTTGTTGTCTATTAGATTGAATTATTTCTCATTGGTATTTGGGAGTTCATTATGTATTCTGCATATGAAACTTTTCTCAGATATTTATGCTAAGGCATGTTCTTCTACTCTGTGGCTTATTTTCCCCTCACTTAACAATAGCTTGTGATAAGTAGAAGTTCTTAGTTTCAATGTAGCCAATTATATTAATATTATAACTCATAGATGATACCTTGTAAATTTTATTTTTAAAAATCTCTCCCTGTCTTGTGATCAGGAAGCTGTTCTCCTAAGTTATCTTCTAGAAGTACAATGTTGAATAGCAATGGTGGTAATAAGCTTCTTTGTTTTTTTTCTTGGTCTCAAAGGAAAAGTTATCACTATTTCATCATTATCAATGGTGTTTGAAATAGGCATTTTTAGGAGCCTTCTACCAGATTAAGAAAATTCCTTTGCTTTTCCAGTTGCTAAGAGTGTTTAACAGAAGTAGATGTTAAAGTTTAACAAAAAGTATAGAGTTTTGTATAAGTTTCTATCTTATTCTTTTAAAACATTGAATTACTTTGATTAGTATTAAATATTAAACCATCTCTGCATTCTTAAAACAAACCACAATTAGCTGTGATAT
The DNA here is from genome assembly GCA_026826555.1 of Tolypeutes matacus. Taxonomy (NCBI): domain Eukaryota; kingdom Metazoa; phylum Chordata; class Mammalia; order Cingulata; family Chlamyphoridae; genus Tolypeutes; species Tolypeutes matacus. The sequence goes on along the minus strand of JAKSZT010053806.1, from coordinate 2,135,399 downwards.
ATTATACCATTTAGGTAGTGCTGGAATTAATTTGCTGAAATTTTATTTAGATTTTTTTTTTTTTTCATAAATATCCTTGAGTGAGATTCTCTGGAAGAGTATGTGCGAAATTGGTGTTATTTCTCTCATAAGTAGGCTGAAGAATTTGCCAGTGAAGTGGTCTGGGCCTGGCATTTTCCATTTTGATTGTGGATTTAATTGAACCACATTTCCAGGAATTCCCTTTCTTGTAAATTTCTGGTGAAAGTGGTGGCGAAGGAGATACTTTGCAGATTTGGGTTGAAATAAAGCAGTGGCCCTTGCGTAGCTAATGCACATAGTTGCTGATCTGTGGATCAGCTCCCTGACTTGGGGCAGCAGCTGATTGATCCCTTACAATGTAACAAAGGGCCCTGTTTTCTGCTGGACACCTATGCTATCAAGAGCAGAGCAATGCAGGGTTTAGTCAGTCCCATAGGATTTCAGCTAAGCTTGTTCTTGCTCTCTCCTACTTTATATCCATCTTCCTATCCCAGCTGGCTGCCCTGCAGTCCTCAAACTCCAGTATCAGATGAAAAGAAAGCTGTCTTACAGACACTGCTTAATCAACTCCCACAACTGTAGAAGGTCAAATTCCAACCTTTCTTTCTCTCTCTCTCAATCTCTCTCTCCCTCTATCTCTATCTATCTCTATCAACTATCTACTAGTGGTTCTGTTTCTATGATTGAAAACTGACTGATTAGTCTCTTTTACCCTCACTTTTGTATTTTTCATCCCTTGTCTTTGTTTGCTTTATTCTGAGATATTTTATTCTGATTTCTTTCTTTCTTTTTTTTTTTTTTTAAGATTTTATTTATTTATTCATTTATCCCCCCCTTGCTGCTTGTGCTCGCTGGGTCAGCCAACCACGCCGCGCGGGTGAGCCCGCCCTCACCAGGAGGCCCCCGGAACCGAACCCGGGGCCTCCCATATGGTAAACAGGATTGATTGAGCCACAGCCTCTTCCCTATTTCTTTTTTTTAAACAAATCAGTTTTATTGATGTATATTAATAAAGCATACAATTCATCCAAAGTATAGAATCAATGGTGTTGAGTATAATCACATAGTTGTGCATTCACCACTTCAATCATTATTAGAGCATTTTCATTATTTCAGTAATAATAATAACAAAAACACAAACTAACAAGAAAACTCTTCACATGTCAATCTCTCTGTGCTGATTTATTTCTAATTCACTAATTCTCATTTCACTGTGCCTTATCTTCTCTTAAGCCATACATTGGGTCATTAATTTTGGTTATAGTAGTTTTCATCTCTGGACTTTTAACATTTTGTCATTTCCAGTTCTCTTCCAACTTCTCATTTTTATCTTTTATTTCATTGAACAGAGTAAGCATATTTAAAATTCTCCATAGCTAAAGACTTTCATTGGTATTTTTCTGTTGTTTTGTGTTTCTATTTGTTTTCAGGCATAGGAGTTTTGTCTTCTGTTGTGACTGTTTCTTTTTTATACCTTTTTATTTTGAAATAACTATAGATTCATGAGAAAATTGCAAAGACAGTACAGAGTAATCCTGTGTGCCCTTCACCCAGTTTCCTCCAATGGTTATATTTTGCTTAACTATAGTACAATACCAAAATCAGGAAATTGCCACTTAACAACGTTTCGACACATGTAACTACCACTGTAATCAAGATACAGAGCCATTTGATCACAAGATCTCCGTGGTGCTATACCTTTATAGTCACACCCAGCTCTCTCACTTCCCTCCCCACCCCCCGCCCCATTACCTATCCCTGGAAATCATTGATCTGTTCTCCATCTCTATAATTTTCTCATCTTAAAAATGTTATATAAATGGAATCATACAGTATGGGACCTCTAGAGATGGCCTCTATTCATGGTTTTATTTTTATTGTGAGCCAACATTGTATTTGCAAAATTATTTGTCAAATTGATTTGAGATGATGCTGTTTATTTTTTCACAGAATATTTAACTTTCTTCTGCCAGGCACTTGGTATCCTAGCACTCTGATTTCACCTTGGTTAAATTGTAAGGACTGAGATATTCACAAACCAAGGTGCACTCCCTGTGAGGGTCTAACTTGTAGTTCACACTGCTAGGATGTAATCTTTCAGGATTCCACTCAAAGTTTGGAGGATGGAGCACATTCACTATTGGTCCTTCCCTTGGTTGGCTCAGGATCCCCATCCCTGCAACCCTTAGCCTCTTAGCCTCTCAACTGTTCCCTCTGGAATCTCAAAATTCCCCAAGCAAAAAGAAGCTCCAAGTTCCTGACTTACCTCTCTGAGCCTCTGTCCCTCTTTGAATCATAGCCCAATAATTTCTATCCTGTTAACTTTGCATATCTTCAAGTATGTAATTTTCACATATTTTGTCCAGCTTTTATCCTCAGCAGCAGGTTTGTCTAAATTACCTAGTCTGCTATTACTGGAAACAAAAGTTCCCCATAGTTATATTTCCTTTGACCTATACAGTGCTTAAAATCTTTTGAATTTTCACATAAAAATCGGGATACCTGACTTTTATTGATATCTGAATTTGCTCCAGACTCTCATAACCTAGAACTGCTAGGGGATACTGCTCACTTTAGGAAAAGCACATGTACCCCTATTGTCTGCATCCAGTCACTTTAAGTAACATGCCTGCCTGAATACTGTAAGCATTCTTATTAAAAGAAAGCCTTTTAAATTTAATATGACTTTTTCTTTTCCTAAAAAAGAATCCTATTAATAAAAAACATCTTCATTACTCTAAATTCTTGTCCTTTCATTCTTTTCCTCCATAGCTTAGAAGCACCATCTTGGGGTACAAAGTGAGACATATTCCTTGACTATTCATACTAAATGACTCTGAGCCCCTAACCAGCCTATTTCAAGAATGCCTTTCTTATCTCCCTATGACCCTGCCTCCAGTGATAATTCTAATTCCACTAAGGGTATTTATTTACAATCAGTCTGATCACTATTACTAAAGAGAGAAAATTTGAAAGTATCTTCAATCATTATTATGAGACAGTTTGCTTAAAGTCTCTGCCCTACCCGTTAGTCATATGGTAACTTTCTTTCTTAGAACCTACTTTTCCACTGGCTGACATACTAAAATAATAATGACTTCTCCCATACCTCACAGAGTAAAAGTCAGCAGGAAAATGAGACATTAAAATTCATGTAAGACCAAAACCATTACTTAGGTTTTTAAAATACCATCATTTTAATAGCATCAATATTTTGAAAACAAACGTTGAAGAACCAGTTTTATTCATGTGTTGCACTCTTTCATGCTCATGCATAGCTGCACAGTTCTCAAGGAGCTTACATTTTAACTGAAAGAGAGATCACATAGAAAGCAGCATAAAAGTGCATGGAGGGAAGAGGATGTGGCTCAGGAGACTTGTCTCCTGCATATCACAATGGAGGTCGCTGATTCAGATCCCGGTGCCTCCTAAAGAAGACAGCGAGATGGCGTGATGGGCAGGTGTGGCAAGCTGACACAAGAGACACAAGAAGAAAAGAACATGGTGGGAGATACAACAAAGCAGGGAACAGCAGTTCCCGGTGCGTCCTAGAGAAGACAGCGAGCTCATGGGACAGGCAGGGGTGGCGAGCTGATGCAACAAGATGATGCAACAAGAGTTGTGCAGAGGAAAATAGAATGAGAGACACAATAAAGCCAGGAGTGGAAGTGGCTCAAGTAATTAGACACCTCCCTCCTATATCGGAGATCCCAGGTTCGGTTCCTGGTGCCTCCTAAAAGAAACAAAAAGGAGATGAACAGACTCAGCAGGTGATAAACAACAAAGGGGATGGGGAGAAATAAATAAGTAAAATAAATCTTTTTTAAAAGTACATGGAATACTTCTGTATATGTAAAATGATAGTATAGAAGAAATATATCACATGACTAGAATGCCAGTTAGGGAGTAAAAAGAAATTTGGGTTGATGAACAAGAAGGTCTCTTGAAAAATGTTCTTGGATCAAATTTTAAGGAAAGTTTTAGACATGGACTTACTAGAGAAAGAAGGGAGATTATTCGAGCAAGTGGTATTTTTTTGTAGAGCCTTTCTTTCCAGGAGCTCAGACAGTCCACATTTATTCTTTTTCTGCAGAATATGTAGGAGAATTTTGTAGTATGTTGGCTCAGAGCTGATATTTAAATGTAGACAGTCAAGTGTACTGTATTTAGAAATAGGAAATGAGAGAGAAAAATATGGATAGATAATCATCTCAAGTTTCGGTTTGGTCTTGTCATCTGCCTCAATATATTCGATAGAAATCTCACACTCTCCGTTTGAGATACAATAACATTCAATACATATATGCTGACAATAAAGAATTTACAATTACCATTAGAAGTTTAGGTACCTAGGTGAAAAAGCTAAGAAATGTGCAGTTGTTATATAACCATACCAGAAATGTCACAAGGCAATGGATGATAAATATAAAAAATATCAGTGCTCACAAGTCTGAGTTGAAGTTCATAGAAGGGAAGAATCCTTGGGGGCTAGTGTGGAAGAAAGTCTTCATTTCAGCAGGAAGACCATATTGGTCCTCTATTCAACTAAATGAATCTCTTCTACAAGGTGGCTAATAAATGGTTCTTCATTTTTTATCCTCTCCAGTAATACAGAATTCACTTTCATGAGACATCGCCTTTTAAATTCTTAGAGAATGTTCTTCTTTATATTAAATGCCAAATCAGCTTTCTTATTAAATCCGAGAGTGCAATCCAAAGCTTTCCAGTCCATGTACCTGGCATCCTCAGGTGCTCCAGTGTGTCCCAGGTGTGGTGGCTTATTTTCTTGGCTGTCCAAGCTATCCTGCAGGGCCTGGGCAGCCACAGCCCCAGGTAGCCTCTGGTAAGGAGAAACCTCCGGTGCTTATTTCAGTGCCTTAAAATATTGTCATCTATGTATGCTCCACTGTGAAAAAGACTGTGAAGCACTGCTCAGTATAGGGTGGTGGTGAAAGAGGTCATTCAGGCTCCGGAATCAGAAAGACCCAAGTTAGAATCTGCCCTCAGACTTTCAGAAAGAGAAGTTTTATACCCTTTCACGCCCTAAATTCTACAGATAGAAAATGGGTATAATAACACTATCTCCTTTAAAGAGCTGGTATAAAGATTTAAAAAAACATATTAATACTAATAAATATTATTTTTGTCATTAGTTCTGCTTTAATCCTTTCTAATCATGTCATAGAATTCCCCTTCCATTTTACAACTTTAATTTAAAGCTACGTTGTGTTTCCTGTAAGTTTCCTCCTTTGGCTAAATATCCCAAGTTCCTTCTGCTTCTCTTTGTCCAACATGAGTTCAACTTCCTTCAACATCTTAGTTGCTCTTTTCTAGACATCCTATAGTGTCTCTGTGTTCCTTTTCATAGATACAGTAATAAGAACAGAATGCCCCCAGTAAATGTAGTTTGATAAGCTTATTCTTGAAGTGTAGATGGGATAGGGGAATGGGGAATGAAAGATATTCTCACTAGAGAACCATGCATTGAGCAAAGGAGAAGAAACCATAAAGCACATGGCAGGTTTATTTTAAAAAGTGCCTAACTAGCTAAATGTGAATCATTGGGTAAAAAAGATTTTAAAGAAGGATAGATTTTGAGATCCCAGGAACTTTGGGGCTATGGATATAAAAGAAAACTGACAAAGGTTTGGAACAAGGGAGTTATAGTGTGTTAAAGCAAAACCAATGTATCAGTTGAAAGAAAGCAATCATTCAAGTGAGCTACCCATAATCAGCAAAATGTGTTAAGTGTATTACCCTTCTTTTGCTCCTCTTAGATGAAAACAATCAATAATTTTAGAATTGTCCCAGAGGTGTTGCAGAAAACCTGAGGATGATCCACAAATCACACATTCCTAAGACCTTTGACAGTTGGCCGTTGCCACCAACTATGGCTAGAAAGAGGTTGATGACTCAAAGAAACTACCCTGTCCTATCCTGAGAGCCACAGCTCAGTAGCGCTGGCCTCCAGGTTTCCTTTATTCCCGACTCCCTCTCTTCTTGCCTTCCATTCATTCAGTCCAGAGCATTATTTAGAGCCTGGGCTCTTGACACCAGACTGTTGGAGTTCATGCCCCAATTTTGCAAAGCACTCCCTGTTTGACTTTGGGCAAGTTACTTAACTTTTCCCTTACTCAAGTTTCCTCATCTGTAAAAATGAGGATGTTTACAGGACTTTAAAAATTAAATTGTAGTGATTCAATGAGTTAATGTATCTAAAGTGCTCAGAAGAGACTCTGGCGATGATAAATGCTATGTTAATTGTTGTTATGTTGAGTTTGCGGAAAGGCAATAACTTTGGAATCAGACTGTTGGGTGCAATTTTAGAAGCTACCATTTATTGTCTTTGTAACCCTGGATGAGGCACTTAAATCTCTCTGAGCCTGTTTCCTCAGGCGTAAAATGAAAATTAATAAAATTTACTTTGAAGATTTGTTCTGACTATTAAATTAAGACAAAACATGCAAATAGCCTGGCACAAAGTTGGAACCAAATACACACTCCTTTCCTCCTCTCGTCCCCCGCGGTCCAGGGACCACACCTGAGGCTGGGAGACCCCACACTGAGTTTAGGAGCCGGCGTTCTCTTCTGAAGTGCCAGGCAAAAGTAGACAACATATTTCTGGGACGAGTCTTCCAGGAGGGTGACCCCGAGGAGATGTGGGAGGTTGCAGAGGCGGGAGAGACGCAGGGAGGCGGCCCCTGAACTACATCTCCCGGGATGCTTCAGCAAGAGGGAGCGCCCGCCCCGCCCAGCCCAGCCCAGCCCAGCCCAGCCCTGCCCTGCTCGGCGGGCGCTGCCCACCCCACTGAGCGGATCGGCGCGCAGAGGCTACAAGTGCCAGGGCTGGTGATTGGGGCACTTTTCCAACGAGCCGCGCAGGGCCAAGCGCGCAGTGCTCGAGCCGCGCGGGGTGACGGAGGCAGGAGGTGAGTGGAGGAGAGTGGGACGGAGAGGATGCGCTGGGGCGAGGGCGAGAGCCGGGAGCCAGGCGGAACAGGAGCAGGCGTCCCCACTCGCAGCTCAAGGTGCCTGCCTTGCCTGCGGGAGCTCGGCGGACGCAGCCCGACTCCGGGTGCCTCGGTCCGGCTCAGAGTACACCCGGAATGGCTTGATTGGTCCCGCGGCGCTCGCTGTGTGCTTGCGGCGCGTCCTGCCAGCACAGCGCGCGCAGGACGGATCCCGAGGTTGCCTCCCCCAGACCAGGCTCGTCGGTGCCAGTCAGTTCCTATGCAAAATATTGATGCTTTTAATTGATGGCAGACGGACGGGGGAAGTGCTGTCTCCTTGCTTTGAGGTGCGGTTTCGTTAACTGGGCTCTAAACCAGACCAGAGAGAAGAGAGGGAGGAGACGGAAGAAAAGAGCCTTTAAAGCTTGTCCCCTGGGATTATCCATTCTCCATTGAGAGTGGAAGCCCCGGATTACGGAACTGCAAAGGAAATCGAGTGTGCAGCTACTCTATCTCCGCTAGAACAAGCGGGAGCCCCTCTTTTCTTTAGAGAGAGAGAGAGAGAGAGGCAGGAGAAGGGAATTGTGGCGATTTCTCTTTCCCTTTGTTGTAAGTTGGAAGATATGTAAGGAAGCCTTCCGATTTTATCCAGAGTAGTCCACTGTGATGAGTTAATCGTGCTAAAGGTTAATCAGAGCCCCTGATGCCCGAAGAGAACTGTGAGACGATTTCTCATTTCATTAATTGATGAAACCGGTTACCATTGCTTCATTCATTGAGGGACACTGCAGTAGGGATTTGTCCACTTGCTGAAGGGCTCCGGTTCACTTGTGGTTTTCATATGCTTCATGTTTTTTGCTGTTTTAGTTGCAGAGAAACTCTGATAATAGAAGTTTAAAACCCAAACTATGATGTAGAGCAGAGAACATGTCGGTTCCCTCTCCCGTGTTTTAAGTGAATTGCCCTGTTGACCTTAGGTGAGACTTGCCTGTACCTCTGTGTATTACCAGCTGTTGGAAGCTCTGGCTTTTGAAACATAATAAGCCTCAAGCCATGGGTTAAATCAATTATCACCCTGAACTTGGAAGCAAAATAAAAGGGGCACTTACTTGAAATTCCTCTTATTGGTGATAGTGGAAAGTGAAATTTTATTCCTTGGAAAAATGGCAGAGACAGAGAGAGATGGGCAAATGGTATCCTGCCCATCCCAAAACACTGTCCCAGAAAAGTCCTTTGCTGCAGTGGGGACGAGGGAGTGTCACAGATACAAAGGGTCAGAAAGTAATAGAAGCTCACTTGTTTGCCTCAACAGAACCCTCACTTTTATGAGTTTTATCATTTATCTTTTATTGTTAGTCTACTTAAGTAAATCTAGAATGGGTTTGTCAAGACTTCTGGATGGTCAATTTCCTGTGCACATGTGGCGGCAAAACAGGCAGAGGAGGAGCAAGTCAACCCCAGTGAGTGGGAGTAACAGACCTGTGGCTGGAGCAGGACTTGTGTATGTGGGGAGCAGTGTGGCTGACCCACGGTATTTTGCAGAGATCACTGTAGTGTGTGTTGCCTACTCACTGCCTGGTGCAGAACAAGCTGTCCTGATCATGCTGGCCCCATGTAGCTGGGGAGGGGATGGGGCACAGAGCGGAAGCACAGTGACCAAACGTGTGGCCTTATAAACACAGGCCATGTGACTTGGGTCATTGGATGTATGAGGTGTAAGGGAAGGAGAGGTGGCTAATTAAGTGAGCCTCTTTCACCCACTTCAAGGCTACCCAGTCAAAATGCTGAGCCCCTGCTCCAGTAGGTCTCAGTCCATAAAGGCATGTATTAATTTCACCCACGGAGATGCTCTAAACTTAATCTGCATTAGGATCTCTTCTGAAGTAAAGAGAGTGTAAACATGTAAAATCCGGCTGAATTGTTAAGAAGTCTTTGCTTCCCCAGGTCCTCCAGAATATCTCTGCTAAAAAGGGTCCCTGCTTTTCTCATTTGTGTCTTTATACAGGAAACCTGCCTTCTTATTTGAGGGATCCTGTCACAGAAATGTGTGAGTCCTTGGATAAATTTGGCTCAGTGACGGCAATGCTTTCTCCAGAGACACTGCCACTTCCTCCTTGCTCCTTTTCTACCCAGACCTAAGTTTTCAGTGTCAATCTCTGTGATAAACCAAAGGATTTGTCCTTATCACACTTTCCTGCCACGAGGTATCCTCTCCCTTCTTTCACCCATTTTAGAATGAACAGGGATTGAGGCACCAATGGCCTTGGTGGCAATGGGAAATGGAGACCTCAGGAGCAGCTCTCCTGCTGCAGCACAGCCTTAGCTTCTGTTGGGTTTTTATCTAAATGTGCTGCTATTGGCAGAATTTCCAGAAGCTGCTGGGGCATGTCTGACTAGCTCTGATGGAGCTCCACTACCTTGCTAAGAAGAACAGCCCGGCAGAACAGTGTGGTGCTGTGGACTGGAGTTCTGGAGGGCCTCCCAGTGATCAGGCAGATGCAGCAGCCACCAGAGCTTTTCTCTGCTGCCAGAGACACTGTGCGTTGACCCCCAGGGCAGCAGAGATGGAAGGTTCTAAACTTAACCTTTCTCTGGCATTTCCCTCCTCCTCTCTGCAAGACAGTGTTATTCAGCCAGACTTCTTCCCATCAGGACCTCTCCACTCAGGGAACCAAATAACAGCAGAACGAAAAGTTTGCAACTGCTGCAGTCAGGAATTAGAAACTTCTTTTACCTACGTAGATGAGAATATCAACTTGGAACAGTGGAACCAGAGCTCCCCTTCCACAAAAGGTAATAATCAGCCAGGAGATCTTGGCTGGAGAAATGCAAATGAGTGGTCCCATGAAGCTGCCATGTCTTTGATATCCGAAGATGAAGATGATAACAGTTCTGAAGCCACATCTTCAGAGAAGTCAGTAGACTATGGTTTCATCAGTGCCATCTTGTGCTTGGTCACTGGGATCTTGCTGGTGATCATCTCTTACATTGTTCCACGGGAAGTCACTGTGGATCCCAACACCGTGGCAGCCCGGGAGATGGAACGTCTGGAGAAGGAGAGCGCGAGGCTGGGGGCTCACCTGGACCGCTGTGTGATTGCTGGACTCTGCCTCCTCACGCTTGGGGGTGTCGTTCTGTCATGTTTACTAATGATGTCTATGTGGAAGGGGGAGCTCTATCGTCGCAACAGGTTTGCCTCTTCTAAAGAGTCTGCAAAACTGTATGGTTCTTTCAACTTCAGGATGAAAACCAGCACTAATGAAAACATGCTGGAACTGTCCTTGGTAGAGGAAGATGCTCTCGCTGTACAGAGTTAATTCTGGTTGTAAATTTCTTGAGTCTGCCTTGGCATTTTATATGAAACAAAAAACAAAACCCAAAAACATTTCTTAAAATTAGCAGTGCAATTTATTTGCCTGGCAAGAAAAGTTTATTTCTGTAACCAACAGCCAATGAGTGTTTGTGTTTCCTGTGTATCTCTTATTTAGAAAAAAGGCCATGTAAGATACGTAAGAAACCACAATCAGCTACACTTTTCCTAAAACACTGGCTAATCTACGATGGCCATCAGTTTCTACTTCTATTGCAAAGTATTTCTAATGACTTGGTTACAAATGATTTTTTTTTACATGAATATGGGTTATTATTCTTTGGACACTAGGAGGTCCTACACACAGTAGGACCAATTGGTAATCCATTAGGAAAAAAAAAGAAACAGAAATCAGATAATAAGGCTTACATTTAACTCTCACAGGTGCTTATCCATGTTCTTGATGAATTTGTTTCTTCCTATAATTTGGCTAACCAGTAAATGTAGGGTTTTGAGTTTGAATATTTTGAAGCTTGAGAATGTTGACTATTAAAAAAAAATCTGTTAAAAATGTTACATTTAAAATTATTCCTGCATTCAGAAGTGGTAACTAAGCCATTAGGATAAAGAGAAAAATATATAAAACATTATCAGACCAATCTGAATTTAACCCAGAATGGTAATGCTAGACATTAGCCAGTGTCGCATGCCTATTCTCTAGATGAGGTCAGTGGGTTGCAGATCTTTCATTTTCATTTTTGTGATTTTTGCCATCAGATGGGTTAGCAGTGCTCTTTTCTTTTTTTACCAGGAGGTCCCAAAAATCAAACCCAGCTCCCTCCATATGGGAGATGGATGCCCAACCATTTGAGCCACATCTGTCCCCTGAGCCACATCTGTCCCCCAGCAGTGCTCTTGAAGTCACACCAGAAAGGCAAAGTATGAGGCATTTTAAATATATTTCCAGACATCAAACATCTAGGCAGCTCTGAGTCATGATTGGCTCAAGCATGCTCCCAGATGACATTTTGTTAGCTCTCATACAATTGCAGCCAGACTCTTGGGAACTGTGCCTAGCAGACTGTATTGCATGTTCTAGGCTGAGCAACAAGCCATTGCCCCAGAATGGCAGCAGTACTTAAGTGCACTGCCAAAAAATTAAAATAAGAAGAGGGAGAGAGATTAGCACACGGATTCTGTGGGAGCCACACTCATCACCAGAATCCACCTTCCCCTACAATGCTCCAGGTGTCATTCTGAGCTCCTTATATCCAGGTCCCTCAGTAACTGAGAGCTCTTGCCTCATGATGTTCAAACTCTCGCTCTGTGACAGGCACAATGGGCAAAGAGGGCACAACTTCATAAAACAAACACCCAGTGTCCAACTGGCATGCTGTCTGGGTACAGTAATGGTTCAGGAAGGGGCTTTGGAATGCAGCCTCAGAAACACCTTGCATTTTGCAACTCTTCCTTTGGGAGTTTCCAACCTTCTGCTGTAGAGTTGTTTTAACTGCCACTACTCTTACCAGGATCGGTGGACTCACTCCTAAAGAGGCGTGGAGCTGGGGGCTGGGGTGGCAGGGTAGGAATAGAGGGATGATAAAATGAGAAAGTGATTGCTTTGTGGATTCGAAAGCCTCATTCTAAAATCTGGAGTTTGTGTTGTTTTTGAGGACTATGGGATATGTGTGGGTAATTTGGGCTGGCAGAGTGTGTGAGTAGGGACAGTGCAATGAATGAGCTCTTGTGGGTAACAGAGAGATCGATTTGATGAGAAAGGAACACTGTGTTTCTCAAGGTTAATGGTGAAATGCAAAAAGGGAGAATCAGAGGATAGTAAAAACAAGATGACATGTATATGAAATAATTATTAGATGAAAAAAAGAAATTATATGGACACCAGATGAACCTCCATGTAGCTCAATTACCTCATCCTACAGGACTGTTACTGATTCAGAAGAATTGGGACAATATAAATATAATTTTATCTTCTACTGATGGTTCTTTGTGCTTTTTGAACAGACTTGATTTTACTGTGACTCTTATGTCATTTGTGTTGAAGCCCCCTTAACAGCAGTAAAATTTTGATATTCTGAAAGTTTGTCAATCATTAGGTTCTAGTATGCTTGAGGACCCACTTTGGATGATATTGAGGGAAGAAGGGCATGGTCTACTTTGTGGCTGAGTGAGTCAGTCTGATCTGTGTTTGTTTTTTTTTTTTAAAGACAGAATGAGCAAAGTGTGATCAACTGAGTTTTGTTTTTATTCATTGATTGATGGGGCAGGATTAATTAGCCAAATGGCAGACTAAACTGCATTAATGTTTTCCCAGTTGTGGAAGACAAGTTTGAGAATCAAGTTTTCAATTCTGTAAAACTGATGGTAAAGGAGAAAAAGCTAAAGCATTTCATTTGGAGACATTTAATGAATCTTGCAGTGCTACCAAATTATATACAGATCTGATGTAATTTAAGAGACCATAAAAAAAATTCCAATTTGGAAAAGAAAATATTACAGGGGAAAAAAAGACCTAACCAGTTAGAATGTTTCATCTTCTCCAAGAACTCTATAAAATTTTCTTTAAAATTTATAATTGAAATTCGGTAGGTAAATGCTTATTTCAACTATATTGTTTAAATCTGCTCATATACATAGAGAACATCTCTTTTAAGAATCAATTTTATGTAAGACTAGAACATTACACCAAAAGGGAAAAATTCAGAATACCTTCTGGTTGTTTCCTTTAAGTGCTATGTAGACATAATCCAAATAACTGTCCTAACTAACTTTCCTGGCTATTCAGTTTGTATAGTCCTAGTCCATCCTGGTCTGTCAAGATGATTACCTGAATTTAAAATAATGGCACTCAGGCAAAGAAAAACCCTGAGCTTTATATGCTGATGTTTCCAATCTGATAAAGAGGTTTTTTGGCTCTAAATATATTTCCTTAGAAGTTCTTTGGCAGGACCAGGTGATAAATGTTGCAGACATTGAACAGACGATAGCTATTGTGTTGATCTTGGATCCTTCATGGCCATTTATGACCTTACATTTCTCCAACACTGGGCTGGTTGTTATCTGAGAAGTTTTTATTGCTAGACCTGGAGAAGCAAAACTTTTTTTCAGAGGTTCATAGTTTAGGTCTTTAGTTTTTAAAAATCTAAACTCATAATCACTGTCTGCCAGGGTACACCTCTTCCCACCTCCAGGGGTCTCACTGCATGGAGACTAGCAAAGAACTTCAAGAAGAGCTGACCTAGGACCCCAACCCACTCCATAGTTTGCAGGTGTCTGGGTGCCAGCAAAAGCATGACTCACACGGGCACTGGATGGAACATTAGATCACATGGAGAAGAGACAAAGCAAGATGAGCATCAATGGTGGGCAATGGTCCCCCTTGACCAGAGGGTCTTGATCTGTTGGCTGATGTAGGGAGATGGTCTACATATACCCTCCCTGAACAGATTTGGCAGCAGGGTGGGCCAGGGCCAGAAAATTTACATACTTTATAGCCAGGCTGTCTCCTGTGAATGTTACATATCCTCCTGGCAAAAGGGAAGGAATGTGCTGACAGGCCGCTGTCTGCTAAGGGATGTATTTTACTTTTGGGCACTCCAGAGAAGACTGTCCTAGGAGCCAGGCCATCACCTCTGGTCTCAGGCACGGGGTTTATTTGTGGGCAGCAGGTGGCACTCGTACCACCTCTACCACAGTCACCTTCCCAAGCTTAAAGGGAAGGCAGCTCATCCTTCAGCTGTGCTGCCCAAAGGGGTGAAGGCCAGGGAGAAAGCTGCTTTTCTCCCTTACTACTTGGGAGAAAATGAACAATTTAAGCCTCCTAGTGTCTGTAATAAACTGTGCCTTTTTAGGGCACCAAAAATGTTTCTGGTAGATTTGAAGAGTTTTCTTTGAAATGCTGTGTGTCCTTTGTGGCCATTTGGAGCTGTGGAAGCAGACTGTGTAATATGGTATACTGGTCCTGTATAAGAAAAAAATGTGCTTTCTCCAGGTTCCCTATTTCACAGCTGATTTATGTTTTAGAGGAATAAGGGCTGTTTGGAACCATGAAGTTCTTATTGGCTATGAGTGCTTTTACCCAGTATAACTGCTAGGTTCCCTTAATTCTGTGCTACCTAGATACTTCTTGCCTCAAAAACCACATCTTTCTGTCTGCTTAAAATGTCTGAGTCCCTCCCCTCTCATGCTTATTTATTTTGAAGACCCATTAGACCCATATTGGCACAAGTCCTTTGAGGTGCAACTTTAGGCAGAGAGACTGCTTTGCCAAATCTTTGTGTGCCTTCCCTTTTCTCCTGGGACAGGTGAATGGGTGAATGAGCACCATGCCAGGTGATATCAAGCATTAGAGTCTGCACCCAAGTGCAGTAGAGCCAAGTAGAGCCAAGTGGCTCTACTTTTTTACTTCTTGGTGACAGGCAAAATTTCTAGGCAGGAGCATTTGGACATTTCAGCTTTTACCTTTCACTTGTGAAAGCATAGGCACATGTAAGATCTTACTTGTATTAATCATCTAGCATTAAAAAAGAGTTTCTATCCCTCTATTAGAAGAAGATTTTGCAATCTGAAGATCAGAGACCCTCGCAGCATTTTCTGCAAAAAAAAAATGTGGTCTGATAAAAGAGATTCATGACCTCACTCAGCCAATGGTTCACCTATTTCAGCAAGATTTATTACCACCAACTAGATTCATCCACTGTAACAAATAAGACCAATCCTTACAGTTCTCTGTAATGGGATTTAACCTTTTGCAGAATGAGGTATAAAGAATGACTACAATGAAAAGAATTATAATGAAGTCTATCTGAATTTTCCCAGTGTAAAAGGATTCATAAGAAAGAGACTTAACACATTGTCCTTGAGCTGATTTTTAGCCATATCATTTTATGAATCATACTATTCTATAATATTCTTTTCTTGCAACTTCTATGGCCATAAGACTTGGGAAATAATTTGCCTTACTAGTGCACTGACCCTGTAAAAAGCAAGATGTTATTTTAAACGTGTAAAATTGCTTTAAAAAATATGTGGCTTAAACTTAAAAGTGTACCAGAGGTTTATGTTTGTTGGTGTGCAAGTTTGTGTGCATTCAAGCCTGTATATTATTAAGAGTATATTTTATAATTATAGAACTGTAATATCCAAAGATATTGTTAGAATAACTTTCTTGTAGGAACCGTGGCATGCCTTAACATTGACTTTCAGAATGAGAAAAGCCTTTCACAAGTCATGAATGAAGAATTTGGAATCAACCTCAAAATGAGATACCATAATTATAGAAATCTGTTTTGGTTGCTCAGCTTCCCACAAATGTTTATTGATTTATTTTTTTTAACCTCTCATTTTCAGGCTTATTGATAAATTAGTTTACCTTGAGTTATATTTTATTTCACAGTAACATAGGCAACAGTCAATACTTTCCTTTGTTCCAAGTTTTAGAAATTCTCTATTTCTAAAGGGAGGCTTATTTTCTCACTGCCATCTTAAGGCCTCCTTGCCAGGCTCCAAGCAAGCATTGCACAAAAAAAATCAAAGATGCGTTATTACAAAATAGTATATTTTGAGTATTTTCTCTTTGGTTCTCTTCATACATATGCTTTTAATTTAACTTTTCTTGATAAACAAGAAAAATAACTTGATGTTCATTGTGTGCTTTTTGATATTATAAAGGACCGTCATTAAGGTTGCGAGCTTTCTCTTAGGACATTTGACACCTTATATGTTAATGGCAAGTGTGTCATATCTTAAAATAAACTATTATTAAGATGTTTTATTGTGTTTAACTTTTACTTAAATCTGAATTTGTGATGCTGATTTGGACTTTTAAAATTAATGTGAAATTACCTATCCAAAAATATCAAATCTTAATATTTACCAGTGATTTTACATGTAAACATTTTTCTTGCTACTATCACATGGAAAATGTAAGCACTGCCTTTTTTATTTTTTATTTTTTTTAATGAAATAGTCAAAGCTATTTGGATATCCCTAAATTACTCAGTATTGAATTTGTGGAGTGCATTGCATGATAGGGAAAAAGGCATAAGAATAGCTATTTAAAAAAAAATATTTATCTAAAAATATAGAAAGCTTTTAGGTGAAAAACAAATATTGAATTAGCTTATGCCTCTGCCCTTAAACTTGTCTTAATCCAATTTTGATCTTTTGGTGGTTTGAAGCTGTTATGTACCTCAGAAAAACTTGTTCTTACATTTAATCCCTTCCTGTGGGTGTGAACCTTTTGTAAGTAGCACCTTTGCATGAGGTTACTTCAGTTACAAAGGTGTGGCCTCCACCGAGATGGGTCTTAATCCTATTACTGGTGCCCTTTGTAAGAGTGAGACAAGAGGCTCAAGGAAACCAGAAGAGAATGGAGAGGCTAGGAGTGGCTCGCATGTGCTTTATCACAGGACAAACTAAGGACCAAGAATAGCCAGAAGGCAGCCCTAGAATGCCACAGACTTTGCAGAGAGAGCATGGCCTTGATGATGCCTTGATTTGGACTTTCTTTTAGCCTCAAAACTATAAGCAAATAAATTCCCATTGTTTAACCCTGCCCATTTCATGGTATTTGCTTGAGCAGCCTAGGAAACGAAAACATCATTTTCATTTGAGGGATGCATAATAATTTATATTATTAAGTAGACTTTTTTCTTACTATGCATATGTGCTATCAAAGTCAAGAATTCTAAAGAGACAGTTTAAAGTGAGGAGCCATTTATTGCTCCACCTATTAAAAATACATATGTATTGATTCAAGATTCTTATCTGCTTTAAAGGAAGAAAATGGAGTTATTTCTTCATATATATTTATTTCTAAAAGAGCTCTTGTTAACCACCTCTGATCAATAAGAATGAGCTAAATTATGTTGCTCTAACAAATCCATGGTTTCTTGCAACATGACCCTTGAGGGACAGCAGGGAGGCTGTGTTCTTTGCAGTCCCTCGGGGGAAGCCCCTTTGCAGATGTTTCTGCTTGCCAGGCTTGAGAGAAAAAGTGGTCTGGAAAATCTCACACAGGCACTGTGCCCCTCACAACTTATTAGCCAGGACTAGTTATATAGTCTCGTGCAAGCCAGGAAATGTAGTTCCCCATTCATGTACCCTGAAATGGAGATAACGGGAACTATTTAACAAATGGCACCGACTGCTGTGATTTCTAAGGTCTTTTTGTTGTTAAAGAATATAATGTATCAATGAACATAAAAATTCTTATGTTCTTTAATGATCACTTGATCAAATTTATGTTTAATACTTTTATATGGAGGCAAAGGGAAAATTATTCCTCTAAAAACATGCCAGGAAAAGCACATTTTAGTAGTTCTTTTTAAAAAGTACTTAAAGAGAGAAATTATCATAACTTACCTTAATATTACTTCTATGGTTCTGTTGTATTATTTTATCGTAGAAGTTAGGAGTTTCAAATAAATCGGTTGTTATGCTTCTAGCTCATGGACAGGAGGAAGTACTTGCTTTTCTTGAGCCTTTATTATGCAATTTATGTCTTGCTTCATTTAATTCTCACAACATCTGTGGAAGCCTAGTATTATTATCTACATTTTACAAATGAAAAACTGACACTGAAAAATGTTAAATGACTGGCCAAAATTATGCAACTAATCAGGTGTGGAGAAAGGATTGTAATATAGGTATGCTTACTTAAAAAAAAAACATATTTGTTCCATGTTAGAAGGAATATTACCCCTCCTGCCAAAAAGTCAATTTATGCTAGCTATTTTATTTTGTATTTATCATTTATAAAATAAAATAAGTTATGTGATTTGAGAAATAACAAACCCGTTCTGTAAGGTAATCTTACCAATATTTTCCTTTTACAAGATATAATTACTGATAAATGTCTCAAAATATAAAACCAAATTAAACCTATCAAAACTAACAGCCATCCTACTCACTCCCCACACTGAGGTTCAGATATGCTTATGCTGGCACTGTTCCTTGGAGCAGAAATGAAAATGTAGTAACTCTCCCTGCATGCACAGTAGTGCTCATAGGATACATGCATAGTCTCAAGAAAGAAACCCAAAGATGCAGAGAAACTCATATTTGAGTGCCTATTATGTGTCAGGCATTCTGCTTTCATGTGTAGTATCGTTTTTTAAAAATCTTCACTAGGCATGATATAATAAGGGATACAAGGGACTTTGGAGTCTGAATCCCTGCTCCTGGCCTTTGCCACGTCTTCTGAGCCCCAGTCTCTTCATTTGTAAAATGGGGATAATACTGTTTGTCTTGCAGGACTCTGATGAAACCTTAAATAAGATTAATCAGGGGAAGGCTGAGAGCCTTCAGATCAGATCTAGCATTTTCTTAAGTAGGCTGCTGTGTAGCATCAGAACCTGGGTTTTTGGAGGTATTTGGGAACTTGTATTCATGTTAATTAATTACTGGCTGATAAAAAAACTAATGGTCCAACAATCAATAATTGCCCATTACCATGATAAAAAAAGAATCAGCCCCTCCCCCTCCCTCCACCTCCTTTCCTCTTATCCCTCTTCCCTTTCTTCATCATCATCCTCTCTGTGGAAAGCATCCATTTGGAGGTCTCTTATCTCCAACATTATAGAAATGTCCAAGTAAAATACTTACATGTTCATTCATGGGACACAAAATTAATCTAGAACACTGTCTTTTCCTTAATTATGAGGTACAATGTGCTAATATCTTATACAATAATCCCAACACACCTTGAACTTGAATAGTTGTAGCTCCTATCATTAGTCCACTGTGAAAGAAAACACAATAGTCTTTTTTTTTTTAACTTTCTGCAACCATTTATTTACATACATTTTAAAGTTAAAAGAAATTTTAAAATTTTAAAGTTAATATGAAGTGAACTGTTTATAACACTAAACCCAACTGTTTATGACACAAAGTATTACAAAAAGCAAATCAGAGAATTTAATTCCTTTATGGCTCCAGGGCTCTAGTTAAAATATCTTTTTTATTTGGTGTTATTTCCATTTTATTCTATTGATGGACTCTCTTGTGAGCCAGAAAAGTGACTTTAGCAACTCCACGAAAAGTAGCAATTTCTTGAGTTTCTTAATAAAGAGAGAAGCTGATGTCTGAGAAATCAAGTCAGTTCTTCACAAGGAACTGGCTTCTGCTCAGCTTCCCTCTCTCCCTGAGGTAGGCAAATAGGTGCTTCCGTCTCCTCCAAGTGACCTTTATGCCATACTTCTCTTCAGGAGTGTCTTTAACTAGAGCAGGCCCAGGCCCTGCACTCGTGGGAGTACTAGTGTTAAGGGAGCAGCTTGGAAGGCTGTTTTTCCTCTGGTCAGGGTGAATGGGTTCCTCTTTCACAGAAGATGACTCTGGGGTCTGGATATCAGGTGGAATGAAAACATAAGCTGTGCTTTGAAGTACATGCATTGACAGTTCCCCACTGCTTTGGGGACTGAGCATTGGAACTAGGGGACTTCCAGAAATGTCTCTTTCTAATTGGTTGGGGCACTCCTTGATTAAGGGGATCCCCAGTGCCACTGAACTGGAAGAAGACTGTGGACTCTCAAATGTTAGATGTGGAAAGTTGGAGGTGGCAGATTTTCTACTTGAATGTCTTGCCTGGTCTCGGCGATGACGTTTCTGGTTGACTGGGCACCAGCTTTCTGCTGTCATGTCAAACTGAGGCAATACCCAGGAAGTGATGGTATTGTGATCGATGGGCTTGCTGGGCACCTGTATGGTGTGGGTAATGGGCAGCTGTGGAGCTCCAGAGCGGTGTCTGGGGCCCTCCAGTGGTTGTTGCTGGAATAGCAATGGGGCTTTCTGGGATCGTTGGTGGCGTTTTTTTCTGGGTGGCATCAATAGATGAATGAAGAGCAGTTAGCAACCACATGATGCTGGTTGCAGTCAGGTGGAGGGATAGGCTCCAATTCCAACCCATGCATTTGTATCCATCCTCTTTCTTTCAGCAGTCATTAGAGGTGCTGTCAGCCCCTTCCACCATCTAAGGTCTTTCCCTCCATCTTTCTCACTCTATGCTCTTCTTAGGTAATCTGATCTGCTCACAGATCCACCCGCCCGGCTGCTCCCGGGCCGCGGCTCCTCTCCCACAATAGTCTTTTGAATAGAAGAGTTCCCAATAGAAAAATCCAACAAAATCCTTTTATTTAGGTGAAATTTTTTTTTCTTTCTTTTTTTTCTTTTTACATTCATGGTGTTAAAACTTATAAGATTTTATTCAGTTAGCATTCTGAAAAAATGACTATTCTCCTATACTATCATTTGTCCAGATAATGGAGTTCATATGCTTATATCTAATTTATCTTTTTTTTTTAATGATTTATTTATTTACTTACTTTTATCCATTTTTAAACCCCCCCCCCCCCCAGTTTTTGCTGTTTTTGTGTCCATTTGCTGGGCAATTATCTGTCTGTTTCCTGCCCTCTCTTCTCATCCTTCTGTCTTCACCAGGATTCGATCCTGGGAACCTCCAATGTGGGAGAGGCGTCCTACCACCTGCGCCACCTTAGTTCCTGGTTTTTCAGCATGTCTCATTTTGGCTCTCCCTTGTGTCACTCTTCTGTTACGTCATCAATTTGCTGCGTGGCCGCGGGGCCTGGGGACTCACCCACACATGGGGCTTGACGACGCGTCCAAGCACCTTCTATATTTTTCTTTATTTTACCAGGAGGTCCCAGGGATTGAATCCAGGTCCCTCCATATGGGAGACGGATGCCCAACTATTTGAGCCACATCCGCCCCCCCTTAATTTATCTTTGAATTTCGTTTAACCTTGCCCACATTCTACCAGATTAGCAAAACTAACTGACCTGGAATACAACTGACAGTGCTAAAAGTTTAACTCATTTTTCTCTTGATACTTTAATGACAGTGATACCCCGGCTGCTGAGTGGATCCTTAGCAGTAAAATCAGGGGCACCAGGGAATGGAGATGCAAAGCCAGGACCAACCTTAAATCATAACTTATAAAAATGATAAACTCAAGAATAATTTCCCAGTTGCAAGCTGAATGAAAGGGAATTAAGAAAAATGTGCTAGAGCTTAATTAGTAAAATATGAGGCTGAGAGAGACTTTGAGAGAAAGATTCATTAATAACTCAGCCCTATGGTAAAGAGCATATTAAGTGCATAGTTGCTTTGGATAATCTCAAGAGTCACCATGAAGCTGAGAATAGAAGCCAGGGATGAGGAAGCAAAGAAAAAAATCAAGCTGAAGGTGAGAGAATTTGGTTACTGGCACAGGGAATTGATAGGAAGTAAGTAGTACAAAAGCCTACTAAGGTTCTGAGGAAATTGCATTGCCAAACAACCCATGAGTCTATGACTATTTAAGCCTTAAACACACTTGGACTCCCAAATTTATGCCAGTAGGAAACAGGCTGGAAAAATTGTACAGCTTGAAATGAGGGTATGCTCTTAATATTCATTGTAGATGTGACCATGGAGAATAAAAGACAAGGATGAAAGTACTAAAGGCCTGAACGATGGACCTTGGAGAATAGTAGAGACAAATAAGTTGCTTCCAGAGAACAGAATCAGGGCCTAGCCAAGGACTACAGAAGAACTACATAATGCCTGCCCAACAACATTTCCACATTTCTATAGATCACCGATTGCTCTGGGAAGGTTTCTTGTAATTATCGTGTCCCTGTTCCACTGGATAGTGGCCGGGTCTATATTATATATACTGTGTGTGTGTATATATTATAATGTTATAATGTAGCTTTTCAGTTTATAGTTTGCCAGATTACAGGAAGAAACATCAAGACCTTATAAAGAAGACTACTGCATAACCTGGAATTCTGGGACTTGGAGCTGGAGGCAGTATTTGAATGGGTCTTTTGAGTCATCTCCCTTGGGTGTTGAGTTTGTTCTGTGTGTAAGGAGAAAGGGATATGCATATGGCAGATCTACTAAAGATCAAGTCTCCCTTTCATTCCCAGTTCCCTTTTCATTTAGATGATGGGGCCAGATGACTAGTTTGCACCAATGGAATGTGAGCAAAGTAATGTGTGTCACTTCCTGGCTGAAGCGGTTAAGAAACCAGTGTGTTTTTACTCTCTTCCCTCTCCATTCTGGTAACTGGGCAAAGCTGCCCAAGAAGAACTTTGAAACCACATTGAAGATGGCAAATGCTCCATCATCTTGCGTTGGAGGACTGTCTGCTCCACAGTTTTTCATTAACCTAGGCTAATAGATGCTCTTTCATCTTCAGCATTTGCCTTCTAAGATCATGCTGGGTGTTTACATCTAGCCAGCAGACAGAAAGGAGACAGCATGGAGATTTTTATGGGAGGCTTTCATGTTCAGTTGGTTAGTGCTTAGTCTTATTGCCACATCTACCTGCAACAGAGGCAGGGAAATGTAATCCAGTAGCATGTCCAGGAAAAAGAAAAAAAAATGGGTTGGGTGAACAGTTAGGCAGCCTCTGCCACAATGTTTGATGTTTGCCTTGTCTAATTATTTTCTGCATTTCTGCTCACCAAAATTTCCCTCTAATTAACTATGATTACTTGGCTTCTTTTCTCAGGTGAATTAGGTTAAAGATCTCATGGTAAAGGGTCAATTAATTCATGTTCAGTATATAGATCATTTTTACTGCATAAAAAAAAAATTACCCCAAAGTTTAGTGGGAGCAGCTTAGCAGTTTAGCTATGTGGTTTGGGCTCAGGGTCCATCATAAGATTGCAGTCAAGAAATTGACTGGGGTTGTAGTTATTTTAAGACTTGACTTGGACTGGAGGACTCAATTCCAAGATGGTTCACTCACATGGCTGGCCAGTTTGTCCTGGCTATTGGCAGGAGCCCTCAGTGACTTACCACGTGGTCCTCTCCATAGGGTTTCTTGAGTATCCTCACAACATGGCTGCTGGGATCTCCCAGAAAGAGCGATCTTAAATAGAAAGGAGGAAGCTGCAAAGACTTTAATGCCCTAGTTTTGAAGTCACACACTGCCAGTTTCACCATATTCTGTTCATTAAAATAGAGTCATTAAGTCCAACCTGTA
The DNA here is from genome assembly GCA_026826555.1 of Tolypeutes matacus. NCBI lineage: Eukaryota > Metazoa > Chordata > Mammalia > Cingulata > Chlamyphoridae > Tolypeutes > Tolypeutes matacus. The sequence continues at coordinate 2,112,106 of JAKSZT010053806.1, read as the reverse complement.
CTAAAGGAGAGGGAAATTGGGTTCCACCTTTTAAAGGGAGGACTGTCCAAAAAAAGTGTGTACACATTTAAAAACCTCCTGTGTTTTGATTTTTCCAAATTCCTTCATCATCTTTAATGTTGCTAATATAGTACTTCTTTACTTAATTGGTTCTTTAATTTCCTCACTTAATTAGTACTTTAATTAAAATTCCCATTTTAAGAACATTAATTACATCGTTTATTTAGGATGTATTTGTGACAGTATTGAATTTATTTATTAATTTTTTAATTAAGAGCTGACTTTGGACTTGGCAGAGAAAAATCAGGCTCTCAAAATGTAGGGAGGCATATGTCTGTGGATGTGGGCTATAATGAACAAATCAACTGACCTTGAGTGAGGAGTGTAGCATTCCATTTCAAAATATAGGAACTATAACAATTTAGAGGAAGATCTCCAGTTCCAGTATCGTCCTCCTTTTCTGGTGCTAAATTTGTCAAATTCTACATTAAGTGGATCCTGAGTTAACTTACCTCTGTGTATTCCAATTACCCAAAGTCAATGTGGCCCCAATGTTAAAGTAGTCTCTTATCCTGTTTCCATGATAAGAAAAGAACCCATGGAAGAAAATCCTCACTAGAGAAAAGCCATGAAGTGGATTAAAGTTAGAAAGCATGACTCAAAGGAAAATGTAAAAGAACAATAAATTCCACTTGGAAAGCCAAAGGCTAAGACATAATTTAATAAAAATTCACGCGTTCACATGCGAAAACATTCTCTCTCACCAGGAATAAAATAATTCAAATTAAAATATCAAACTGATTTAATTTTTATCACCAATTTCGGGATGTTTTTTCTTTTCTTTTCTTTTCTTTTTATCTTTGAGCAATATTAATATAGCCATGAAACAGGCTATCTCAGACATTACCTCACAGACACATCAATTAATATATTTCTTTCTGGAACAAAATTTGACAGTACTATATAGCTGGAGTCTTCAAAACATCCTTTCTCTCAGTATCCCACTTCAAGAAAACTATTCTAAAGAAATATTCAAAGATATGAATAAAGATTTATTTGCAAAGATATTTATTACTGCATTAGCTAAGATAGTGAAATGCTAGAAACAATCTAATAGCTCAACAATAGTGGGATGGCTGAATTGTATGGATTCAGCCATCCCACTATTATATGGATTGCTGTAAAACTACCAAACATAATTTTCAAATTATTTTCAAATAACTTTTATTATTTATTTATTTATTTATTTTTTACCGGGAGGTCCCAGGGCTCGAACTCGGGTCCCTCCATATGGGAGACGGACGCCCAACCATTTAAGCCACATCCGTCCCCCTCAAATAACTTTTAAGGATATGGTGAAATACTCATGAGGTAACACTGAGTGAAAAAGTTCATGATACATAATATATATATAGCACATTCCCAATTATGCTATATATATATGATTTTTATATACATAAGACCAGAAAGAAATATATTAAAACATAAAAGTATTATTTCTAGAGTAAAATTATTGGTAATTTTTTCCTTTTGTTGTAGGTCTTCATTTTTTCTTTTTCTTTTCTAAATGTGTTTAAAATTTTTAAACATTTGTAAAAACAGTTATTAGATGCCAGCGTCAATGCAAAGTATTTACATATATTAACCCATGTAATTTAATCCTCATAACAATCCTATGAGGTAGGTACTATGGTTACCTCAATTTTATTGATGATAAAACTAAGATACAGAGAGCTTTAAAAACTTGCCCAAGGTCACACAGCTAGTAAGTGGGGGCAGGATTCAAACCCATATGTTTATACTATGTTTGTGAATAACCCCTGAAATCACAAAATAAAATAATTTTTAATTGGGGAAAATAAATTCTAACTTAATTATCTTGGCCTCTTTGGGTAATATAAGAGAAAATAAGGAGCATGAAGAATTCAGCTAATCCTGAGGAAGACTATTTTGATACCCAGGATTATGACACTGGAATGAGTTCCTAAAGCAGGATGTGAAAACTTCTCAGTGGGGTCATAAAAATGAGAAAGATTCTCCAGCACAGACAAGGTCTCCTTGCTTACAGCGGGAAGGTGGCTTTCAAGGTCCCTGTCAGTCCTGTGATTCCATGATTTGTGAAACAATAAAGCAGGATTGGATGACCCAGTTGTCCCCTAGTTACATTTACAGTCTCGTCCTTTAAAGGAGCCGCATAGACAAGAATCTGCCTCCCGTAAATATAATAGTTTAATATTTTTTGCCTACAACTTAGAATAAACACAATCTAAATACTTTCTAAGAAGAGAATCCACTTTTCTCTTACCTCTCGTCTCAGACTTGAATAAGCCAATTGAGGAAAATATAGTAGAACTTGTCAGCATATTGTCAGTTTAAGTATAGGAATTACACCATATATATAGCTACCGTGAATAATTTATTTGGTAGCTAGATGGCATTATTTGTGCTGAACTCTACTTCATCAGTTTTCTTTCCTCTTCTTTTAGGGCCTTTATGAGTTTAAGTTTTGTGTCAGAATATACATCAAAGAAAAAGAAACATCATCTTGTTTAACAATAATAAAATTGTTTTAGTTTGCCAAGAGACCTGTAACTATTCTGAGAAGTTGGTTTTATTGTTGTTGACTTCTATCCATTTATAGTGAGAAAACTGCTTAATAGAATAATTACTAATTTATTTTCTCACTAAGCTAAATCACAGTCGTTAATTTAAAAAAAAAGATGGGGGGGGTCTCTGTTTTATAACAGTAGGCCCACTGTGAAGGTTTTTACTCTCAGATTGAATTTCCTGCCTCCCATATTCAAGCATATTCACAAAGCATTCCATGAGTCACTTAGTAGATGGAAACATTTCTGGCAAGATCTAAGTCTAATGTACAAAGAGCTGAGTGTGTACTGATAATTTTCACCTGGGAAACAGCACAAAAATCTGTGAAATGATGTGATAAAGCACCAAAAAAGAGAATGTTTGTAGGACACTGTGATATTGACCAAGTTATAAATAAATAGATAAAGATACCAAGAAGTAAATTGGAAATTAGCCCCAAGAAGAATTGTTAGAGATAACCAATAAGCACTTCTCCTTATTATGAGACCATTGAAGGAAAACTCATAAAAACTTAGACTGGAATTCATACAAATCTTAAGACTATAAATCTATAGGGAAAAAATGATCACTGGGCACTTACTCTAGAAAGATGGAGAAATTAAAAAAATATATATATATATATATCTTCTTTGCTTACAGAAAGTGACATAGGCGGAAGCCAGGCTAAGAACATAATCTGGATATGATAAAGAGGAAATATGGGAATTTCAAATGCCTCTGCCAAAGTACATGGTCCTTTTCTTTAGCAAAATGTTTTAAAGACAGCTCAGAGACTACATTGGTGTCAGGGAGAGTGAGTGGAGATTTTTAAACTGCTCAGTATAATAAAGAATGAGGCACGTGAGAGTTGGACATAAGCAGCTAGATAAAAATAAAAATTAAAAAAAGCTAGATGGAGAAGGCCTAGGAAAGTATTCAGAGGTTTAAGAAGGAAAATTTTACTTATTAGGAAACTCCCAGTTGCAAAGATGGCAGAAAGATTTTGATAATTGGTGATTTTACAAATTTAATATTAAGCTGTTTCCTGTTCCAAGCTATGCTGTATGTTTTCTCTCAATATCCTCAAATCTTTCATACAAATCTGCCATATGCGACCACCTCATGTTAGTGCAGCCATAGGGAATTTAAGGATGGAGCATGGAAGAAATTACAGGCCCTGTGGCATTATCCCTCTTTCCTGAGGCCCACTTTGGTGGCAGCACCAGTATTCCGTAATTTCAGGGAAGTAGGTGAATACTTGGCCCTAAATTAAGAGCAGCAGGGAGGAGCTGGTCATAGCTGAAAAGCAGGCTCCAGTATGCACTGATTCAGCTTTTCTTTTCCCTCAAACCAACTTGAAAAAGGTGGCCCCTGAAAAGAGTTATGATGGGGCAGGGGAGGGAAGTAGGGACCAAAGAGAGGTGGAAGCTATGAACACTTGTGCTATAGGAGAAGACAATGGAAATCAAGGTAAGAAACAAGAGCTCTATGTCACAGCTATGCAAATTGAACTTTATTTTTAGATTATGGAGGGACCATTGAAATTTTCCGAAAAAGGAAAAGGACAATCAGATTTCCATTTTAGGAAACTCAGATGATGGTGTAGAGGTCAGATTGGAAAAGTGAATAAGGACAGTTGAAAGCAATAGGAAAGATCAGAGGAGTATTGATGAACTAGAAGAATGAAGGAAGAAACAGAAGAAATAATAAAATTGGAATTTCAAAGATCAAAGAGATAAAGGTGATGATTAATTTGAATGGAGTGGAGGCAGTGAGGGGAATTACTCAGGCAATCTGTCACTGATAAAGATATGGAAAGCAGTAAGAACAAGAGCTAGGTCTAGTGGGAAAGGCATTCTGAGTTTGAGGTAAAAGGGGGACATCCAAGAGGAGATGTCTAAAGGTTAGTGGAAATAGGAATATGGAGGACTAGAATGAGGCGGGCATTATTGGTGACATAAAGCTATGGGATCATATTCTCTCAAGCCAAAATTGGAACCCAGGGTCTTTCAAATTTTCGATGGTTGTTGAATGAATTTTCATGAAAATTCCACAAATATAAGAATGTGAATGGGTACTGTTATATTTTAATGAATAAAGCCACTTGAAATCAAAATGTCCTGGGAAAATCCAGAATATATGCTCGCTGAACTTATGTCTCATCTATTTTAAAAAGAATTGATGCAATTTAAGGTGTTAAACCAGAGACTAACAATAAAAAAGATTAATTCGAAATCAACCAAAAGGGAGAGAAGAGATTATTAATTAATTCATAACCACAATAAAAGCCTAAGTTAGCTTTGGGCTTTCTAATGAACAAAGTAAGAAAGGGGGCGAAGAACATTGATTCATAGTTAGAAAATATTTAATAAAAAGAAAATCTGGATATTCATTTAGAGAGAGGAACTTTTCCTGGCTCCAAATCCTAAGGGAAATTTATCATGTGGATCTTTACAAAAAAGGCGCTGAAGAAGATAAAGGAAAATGGTTTTGCCAACACTACAGAAATGTTCTCGGGAAGCGGCTGTGGCTCAATCAGTAGGGCCGTTTACCATATGGGAGGCCCCGGGTTCGGTTCCCGGGGCCTCCTGGTGAAGGCAAGCCCGCCCGCACGGCGTGGTTAGCTGACCCAGGGAGCACAAGCAGCAAGTGGGGGATAAATGAATAAATAAATTAAAAAAAAAAAAAAAGAAATGTTCTTTGAACGAATGCTTTCCATACTGACCCTATTAAAAGCTAAAGACATAATATTAAGTCCAAAGGGAAGGTGCTTCTCCAGACACCAAAGCAACCTGCTTTCTGATGGTAATTTAATTAAGAAATAGAGCCCGTTCACTTTTGAGGATTGGATAGTTGACATGCTTCTCTGACTAGCTCTCAAATACCGGATTTTTCAAGTGAGCTTTTGAAAAAACTTGCGGAATCTCTGATCTTTTGTTGTTGAAATTCTCTGATGAGTGCATGGTCTCTTGATATCCTGGATGCATGTGAGAGTAAAGTTCCAGTGCTTCAGGTGTCAGACCTGTGGGGAAAGAGTTGAGATTCTATTGTGAACATTTCAGAGGCTCCTTTGTGTGGTGGTCCACATGGAGGATGAATAAGGACCTCACAAAAAATACCAGTCTATCCTGGAAAATTACTTTAATTCAGTCCCATCACTTAGAGAAGTTTTTGGTTAGAACTCACCAAAATTTCATGCCACAAGGGGTGGAAGATATGATTTTGACATGAAAAACTGAAGGTTAATGTCGACAATTTGTTTCCTTGACCACAAAACTAAATAAATAAATAACTTTGCTTTGCCTCAGTAGAAAGCATCCTGATGAATCTACAAGATCCAAATGAAATGACCCAATAATTAATAATAATAATAATTATAAAGTCTCCTTTAATAATGCCTTCACTGAGCACCTTCAAATATTATCTATTTTAAGATCCTGCTGGATGAGATCATTTGGTGATGCTTATTTAAATATTTAGGAATGCCAGTAAATGCAAATGTTTTCATAGTTAAAAGTAGATAATGCTAATGGTACTGAAAATAATCTGCCAATGTACCTGCTGCTTTTCCTAAGGCCCTGATATGGAACAAACAAGGCTGGTTCCTATGCAGTCTCCCATATTTAGAGAGAAAGCTCCTCCAAAATAAGTTTTATCAGCATGGTAAGAGGGCTTTAGATTTTGGAAGAGGATACTCCATTCTAATTATTGTACATCATATATTAGAACTTTGAACAGAAATATGGAAGGTCAATCTGTTTAAAAGCTCTATCTCTAGGGATTGTTATGTATTCAATAAAGTTTGGGCTTTTATTGATGATAAAAGTAAGGACAATCATTTACAATAATAACTGAGTTTGATAAGTTTTTTTTCTGTTTGATGCAAGAGGCTGAAATGGCTCACAAGGAAACAGTATTTTCCAGTTCAGGTTTCCTATGAATGATGCTTTAGCAGAACGATTGTCAATCATGGTATTCAGATCTCCTGAAATGTTCTGTAAATGGATCCAGACAGCTTTCAAATTGCTATCCGGCATCCTGCAGGCATTCTATATCTATATTAACAGGACCTTCCAGGTAGGTCTTAATAGCAAAGTGGACCAGGTTTCTAAAAAATATAAGATTAAAGACAGGACCCCAATGTGAAATGAAATTGTTTGGCTGTCCCATCTATATATCTATTAAACGTAGACTAGCCAGAAATGAATCTTCTAATTCTGGTCATGGAGAAATTGACTTTCTAAAAAGCAGGCCCATTCTTTCCCTTCTACTGTCTCTGTTCAGAGTTTTCCTATTTCATGCCTTAGTCTTAAAAAAAAGAAAGAAAGAAAGAAAAAAAAAAACCATTCCAAACTGCTAGGACTTCAATGAGGCTGTGTGTATGGCCTGTGGGGTCAGGTCACTAAGCTCATTACCAAGCCAGGGAGAAGCTTGATAAAAAAGGTGCAGTATCACTGGTGCCCAGGAAGAGAGTGTCCTAGGTAAGGCAGACTCATCAGACCTTGACCTCTGTTCTCAGGCTTGGCAAAGCTCTGATCACCAGTTCAAACCTGGATCTGAGTGCCACGCCAAACATTCGTGTAGGAACAGCAAAAGTGCACCATGTGATCTTCAACTCTTCCAACCACAAGCAAATCAAGGACCAGAGAAAGTGTTGTAGTCGTACAAGTCCTTGGAAATGATAACCACTTTGACCTGATATGATAAAAACTGAAGAGGAAGAGGCTGGAAGGCCCAGACAGATCAGAGCCTTAAAAATATGGATAGTGGTGATGGCAGCGCAATATTGTGAACATAATCCATGGCAGTGAATTACGTGTTTGAATGTGGTTAAAGGGGGAAATTTAAAGTTGTATATAAGTTAGTAGAATAAAAATTAAAAAAAACAACAACAGGACTATACATCACAGTGAACTCTAATGTAAACTGACTATAGTTAATAGTACAATTATAAAAATGTTCTATCATCAGTTGTAACAAATGTACCACACTAATGCAATGTGTTAATAATAGGTTGGTATATGGGAACTCTCTATTTTAAGCATGATTTTTCTGTAACCCTATAATTTCTCTAATTAAAAAAAAAAAGTCTTATTCACAGTAGCAATAGATTCCAAAGTACTTAAAACAAACAAAAAAAGTGTCATATTTGTGGAGAAAAAATATAAAATATCATTGAACATGAAAAACTTAAATAAGAAATGCTCTGCCCTTTGAACGGCACAGGATGAGGCAACCACATGACCTTTGGTCTTCGCCCAACTTTATCGTGGAGACAGAAGGGACAAGGAATTTTCCTTATCTTAAACTCAAAGTGACCCTATTTCAGAAAAGGAAAAAAATGTATACAGCATCTAGGAATTCACTTTTTTATCCAATCTCCATTTTCCTGCCCACCAGTCATAACCAGGACTCTATTCTCTGCTTTTTAACCCTTACCTTCCTATAACCCCTTTACCACTCTAGGAAAGCAATGGCATATTTTATCAGTCAAGCCAAATGTTTGAGAGTTTTTATGTTTGTTTGTTATTGTTGTTAGTTATAGAAAATGTTATTTTTGTTATTGAAAATGTTGCCTCCATTGAAACTGCACAAAAGCTCTCTACGTCTTGTAGATGCCACATGTCCTTATGAATTATTCTTTCTCTTCCCATGGCTTTCGGCTGGTTTACCATGTTGCTGCCACTCAGACTTAGCCTATATGCAGACATTCTCTCCCTTATCTTGGTAGTGTTTTGGAGGCAAGAGAGAAATAGCGTATCCTATAAAATGCTATCATGTTTTCCCTCTGGGTATAAAAGTGGCCATTTCTAAAGACTCAATTTTTTTTTCATTTATTTTACCTTCCAGGGGGGATACGAAAGGGAAATGGAAAAAAAGTAGGTGAAATCATTGTCTTATCAGTTGTTGTCTTCCTGGGCTCCTTTTCAATAACTTTCCCCCATCATTTTCTAAGTACTGTCATGTTAAATTGTGTACATGAAAGAATAATTAAAATGATTTTTAAAAACCTGTAATGTTAACAGGTAGAAGAATTACTATCTAATTCTGTGACTATGCAATTAGTAAGTAGACCTATATCTATTTGGAAGATAACTCATTATAATCTCTTAAACCAAGAATACTGTTAATTCAAAGGTAGAATTCATAAATTGAAATAAAGATAATTGTCATAAAATTAGACTGTTTACTAGAGAAATGTCTTGCACATGTGCTTTCCAGTACTAAATGTTGGTGCATATTTATTTAGTCCTCAAAACCCCCTCAGTGTGGGCATTCTTCTCCAAGTTATAGGATATAAGCCCCCTCTCACTTAGAGGCGGAGTGGACATCACCATCCCAGTCCCCTCGGGATTGGGGGAAGAGCTATGGACTAGAGTGGACTTAATGGTATTCTGTTGTAGATATATTGTGATTCAAGCAGTGGAAGAAATTATAACAGTGAGGTGGAGCCAGTGGCCACTAGACACTTTCAGGGCAGGGAGGGGAAGGGCAGTTGTAATACAGGGGCTTTTTCAGGACTTCGGGATTGTCCTGAGTGACGTTGCAGCGATGGATATAGGCCATTTTACTTAGCATATACCATGCAGATCTGTGTGGGAGAGAGTGTGGTCTACAATGTGAACTATGGTCCATGCTTAGTGCAAAGCCCCAGGATGTGTATATCCATTGCAGGTAATGTGCCACACTAATGAAAGATGTTTATGTGGAATGTTATGGGAGGTGTGGGAGGTGGGGAAGATGGGAATCCCTGTAATTTTTGTGTAACATTTATGTAATCTAAGCATTTTTTAAAATATATTTATGTAAGCAAATGCACATATATGCATATATATTTATATATCATTTTACAAATACTGGTTTGTATTGTGAAATTTTGATTTTTACAGATAATTTAAAAAATAAAGATAAAAAATAAAAGCCATCAATGGCCCTAAATTGTAAACTTATGGTTAAAATGGAAAATTTTATGGTACATATATGTTACCATAAGGAAAAAAAGGAAGAGACTAACATGATTAAATACAAAATAAATGTCCTGGAATATAAATAGATTATGAATTAGAGGAGGTGAATGCCAGGCCTCATTAACTGAGTTAATTTATATAACAAATATAACTATTACATATAATATTATTGTAATTCATTATGGATTTGGGATTTAGGCTGGCTTATGAAGCTAAATAAATAAATAAATAAATAAATAGCTTTATGGTGACCTACCTACATGGTGATCCACAAATAATCTGAACCAAAAATACCAAACTCAGGTGCCAATGGTCTATTGTTTCTTTTGTATTATTTGTAAAATCTCCAAAGTTAGTGAATATTGGATTTTATTTGAATTTTTTTAAAACATTATTCTAATACTATAAAAGCCATCTCATGCCAATATTTGTTTTCATACGACTAAATTCCAGAAGATCTTTAGTGCTTTGGAAGCACGGTTAACATTTTTCAGAATCCCCTAAAATGCAGTTATTTGCCTTTAACTGTGGCTGACTTACTACACTTACTTTATCTGGGATGATTTGAGGCATAACAGATGGGAGTTTTACAATGGGGAAAGAGTTGCTTTCACAGATTTGTCAAAGTGGGGAGAGAAGAGGTCTCACCTGGATTAAGCCAGATGCATGGACTGTTTCATTCTGTGAAAAATTTGGATTAGGAGAAGATGAAGAAGTAGCTGAAAGACTGTGGCAAGACAAAATAAAAGAAAAAAATAGGAGGAAATTTATTCTTATGAATTTATTCAATACATTTTTATTGATTGCCTACTACATTCTAGGAATTTTGCTAGGCAATGGAATACAGAGGTAAGCAAAACAAACCCAGAACTTACCTACCTTATAGGAGTTTCATTCTAGTGGAGGAGACAGGTATGTATGAATCAAATAATCACATAAGAAAATAGTTAAAATTGATGATAAATACAACAAAGGAAAAGGAAGGGAAGATATGGGGGTATCATGGGAGAGGAAGTGTATATAAGGAAATGTATTTGAGCTGAGACCTGAAGATTGACTATAGTGGGAGGATATATGGGAAGGTGTCATCGAGGTAGATTCTACCCATGGAGCTGAGTTCAAAATGCTTGAGCACTCATGCGAGAGTCTGAAAAGAGGAACAGATAAGAAATTAGAGAAAATTAGGAGCCTACATTTAGAACTGAGTCTACATAAGGGTTTTCAGTCTATGAGCTGCTCATCCTTAGGAAAATGTCTGAAATAACAGGATATTTTATTACATGTCGGAGGAGACCTAGTATGTTGGAGGCTGGAACTCATCATGCCGGGGTATATTATATATTTTTATTCTTTGAATCCTTGACATTTTATTTGGGTTTGCTGGGGGAAGTTATGGACTTTATGGTCTCTTCTGGGTGTACCTGTGAGCAAAGAGGCTTTCCTTTGTGAAGCACAGCTAGTTCTATTCTCAAATCCCTATTGACAATGATGCCTATTTTATCATCTTTAGTCTTTTGTGTTAATAGCAGGAAAAATGAAGCACTGGTGAATCCTTCCTAAACTTTAATGGATGGTTTCTGATCAGTTCAGAAGTGAAGGTGGGATTGCATTAAGCGAAGAAGTAGTCTTTATTGGCCTTTCTTCAGAAAAGCTTTACAGAACAACTCAAGCCCTGGTCCTTGATCTGTTTTGTATTATGATGTGAAGGCTAGTGATAGGGGTTGAATAATTTTTTGAAAAGGAGTGTCATTTGTCTATTTTCAAGAATTAAACTCTTGAAATATATTTCATAAAAGAATCGCCTAACTCTTGGAAGGTTTGGTTGATGCTATTAATGTCATCATATAAGGACTGAAAAGAGAAGAACGAACTCAGTTACACCACTGAAAGAGCTTTAGGGCTGTGGATAGTTAGAGGGACTGGGGAATAGGAAGAAGATAACGTACTTTTACCTGTGAGTTGATACAAGCAAAGATCTTGGATGTGCAACAGTTTCCAGGTCCAGGTGATTTTACTGTTTAGAAGAAGATGATCTGTTTGGAAGCTGAAGGAAAAGGCATCTTTGTTTGGGGCATGGCCTACCTACAGCACTATTCCTTTGGCTCTCATTAAAAGAAGATAAGAGCAAACATTTTAATAGATCATTATTGAGTTTGCATTTATTGAAGAGTTCACATTTACTATGTTCCTGCCTCTGGGTACTTAATCCCTACAACAACAAATGACAAAAGTTCTATTTTAACGATAGGAAAACTGAGGAGAGAAAGATTAGGAAACCCAAAGTAAGATCTAGTAAGTGGATGATCCCAGACTCCAGCTGAGGTTTCTGACTCCAAAAACCACACTTGTAACCACTATGGCAAACTACGATCTACTTTTCATTCCCAGAGCTTAATATGGTATCAGTTATACAATGTTTGTTAGATTGATGTGGGAATGGATTGATGAATAAATATAAACCAAAATAATACATTTAATGAGATTCTCTTGCAAAGCAAAAAATAAAATAGTAAAGATTTTTAGCTGTGGTAAAATGTAAAATTTAACACACACACACAGAGAAAAATCATCACAAAGAACCCCATACAAGTTAAGAGTAAGATTAAAAGCTTCTAGAAATATCTATTTCTTCTTAAAGAAGGGTCTCAATATTCAGAGAGGGGGGGTGGTTTTGATTTTAATCCAGAAACTAGTTTATCAGAGGTGCAAGGAAGAGAAAACTGCAATCATGGGCATCATGTTTGGACCAGTTATGACCGAATCCTGGAGCAAACAAATAAACTCCTTTCTTTTCTGCCCTGCAGCTTGGCTTGCCTGTTGAACCAATACAAGCTTTGGGGGTTGTAATTCTCATAAGAGAGATCTCTATAGATCATTGTGTACCCTCTCAAGGTAATGACACCCTTGGCTAAGCCATATAAGACACCAGTCATCAGGTATGACATTTCTGCAGCCAGACTAAAAATTAACATGAAGAGAATTTTGATAAAGGGGCAATGGGATAATTGCATCTTGTCTAAGGAGAGCATCAGGCACTCAGCCAAGTAAAGGTTAAGACAAGTTAATGTTGAAGTCAGAACAAGAACAAGCCACAAGCATTTGCTGCCTCACACATGCCTACCAGCTGATGCATTCTGTCAAAACCACAGTCAGAATGAACTTGCTAATAATTATCTAGCTCTGCTATTGGCAACTTATCTCCTAAGATAGCAAGGACTACGTGATCCAGTATTATTGCCTTGGTGCATTTGGCTTTTCAATTCTGTTGGCCAATCCCAGAGACTGGCCTGGGCTTGTTCCACTGTATGTAAGCTGCTTGGAGGTTCTTAGAATCGTACAAAAGGCTATCAGATCTGTATATGTCAATATGCTCTGTATGTCATAGTTGGAAGCCTCCTAAGCATATTATATTGATTCATATAAAATTGGTCTTGTTGCAGGTCAAAAAATATAATACTCAATTATGTCTTCCCTACACATGGCTCATCTGTCCCTTCTATTTAAACCTATATTTGGTGCTAAAGTTTGTAGGTGTACATCCAAGAGACTCGAGTCTTTGGGCTGCCCATGTGCCACCTGGGCCCAGAATTTCAGTGGAGTTGCAACACCTGCTCTACAGCTCATTGGACTCACCCAGGACAACTAACAAGGAAATGGTGATGGACAACAAACATCCCAAGGATCAGAGAAAGTCTGCAACTGCAAGCAAGATAGTCCCATCCTTCTTCCCCATGGAATATAAGCCCCCTCTCAATTATAGGTGGAGTGGACATCACTATCCCAGAATCCTCAGGATGGAGGAAAGAACTGTGGACTAGAGTGGACTTACTGGTATTCTACTATAGACATATTGTGATTCTAGCAATGGAAGAAATTACAACATTGATGTGGAGCCAGTGGCCACTGGAGGCTCTGGGGGCAGGGAGACAGAAAAAGTTGTAATACAGGGGCTTTTTCAGGACTTGGGAATTGTCCTGAATGACACTGCAATGACAGATATAGGTCATTTTATATCATCACATAAGGATATGTGCAGAACTGTGTGAGAGAGAGTGTAGACTACAATGTGAACTATGGTCCATGCTTAATAGCAAAGCCCCATGATGCTTTTATCAATTGCAATGAATGTGTCACACTAATGAAGGATGTGGGAGGTGTGGGGAGTGGGGCATATGGGAATCCCTTTATTTTTTGTGTAACATTGTGTAATCTAATTATGTTTAAAATTTTTTAAAATTATTATTAAATATATATATAATAGTTCAATCTAACACATTTAACTTACCTAATTTTGACTATTTTATATATGTGTGTGTGTGTGTGTGTGTGTATATATATATATATATATATGAAATAATTTAAATAGTATGGGCAAACCTGTTCACAGTGAGTCCATAGCCCAAAGTAAGTATAAGATGGGAAAAGGGTATTTTCTCATCCCCTAACTACTATTTAATGCCTCTCCCCCACCATCAAGCCTCAATATCCACAACTCTAAAATAGGTACAGCAATATCAATCTTAGAGGGTATTTCTAAGGATAAAAGGAGATAGCTAAATAAAAGTACCTGCTATGTAGTGATTTCAGTAAATATTAACTTTCTGTATCTCCCAATCAATCTCTTTCCCTCTCTCCCGCTCCTCTCTTTCTCTGCCTACTTCTTTCTTAATTCCTTCTTACATTATACTTACTTTGGATTTACCAGTTGAGGCATTGGGTGCAATCAGGAAACATGAGTTCAGCTTTAGATCTGCCACTAATAATTTGTGTGACCTTAAGACATCTCTCTTAGCTGTGCTGGAAATTTTTTTTTTCATTGGTAGAATGGGAGTGTTTTGTGGCGGGAGTGAGAGGAAAACTTATATCAAAACACCATTAGGAACATTAATATCATTGACTAACCTTATATTCTATTTGATTTTTAGTAGAGTTTTGTCTTTCTTCTTGTCATCAAAACTAAGCTAATGGGAGCCCCACCCTGATCAAGATGACAGCATGAGATGCTTTAGAGTTTTATCCCCTACAGAAGCTTTGAACAACCAGAAAGAACTGGCAAAAACATCTTTCTAAAAGTTCCAAAAATAAAGACTGAAGTAACAGAGAGAGTGCTGAACCAAGAAAAAGGTCTCTTAAAATCAGTAAGATCTTGCGGCACCCTGGCTGGCCTCTTCTCCACCCCTCACTGGATTAGTGCAGAGTCAGCCACACTCTCAGTGGATCTTTGGTCCCATTTTTGGAGAGAGCAGAGTAACCCTTGTGCACAAACTGAGAGCATGTATGTCTGGCCCAATCTGTATAGTGGTAGACTAGGGACTTGCTGTCCCAGAACTTGTCCTATAAGTAGAAGGTGGCTCACCAAACTTTCTTATAGAATGCTGTGGGAGAGCAGTCAAGTCATGCTGCCTGGGGCAAGTGATTGCTGGCTTTTGGACATACAGTGCAGTGCCCAGGACCATGAAGAAATTGTTTCCTAGGAAAGAGAGGCCATTCAGAACCATGTAAATGGGGGAATTCCTAGGGCTACTCATATGCCCAAGATGAGATACAGGCACAGAAAAGATTGGGGAGTCTCCTATGCTTTGGCCTGGAGCTATTCTCCAAACTGATTATATGGACAAGCCCTAAGCCTGAAGGAGAAGACTCCCAAATATCAATCTTCAAAGACTGAAAAAGGTGTTTTCTTTTTTTTCTTTCTCCCCCCTCCTCCTTTTCCTCTATCTTTTCCTTTTTCTCCTTACTCTCCTTCTTCTCCTTATCCTTCTCCTTCTCCCCCTTCCTCTATTTCTTCTTCTTTTTTGTTAGCTCCTAGCAACTAAGGAAAACTCTGTTACAATACTAACTGGATAAAAGTTTAAGGAGCAGACATCTCAGAGTCTAAATTCCAGTGATACCACATTAAAACATCAAAATGTTCAGGTTTCAACAAAATATTTAAAAACATACAAAGAAACAAGAAGCAATGGCAAAGGAGAAGATTAAAGCATTAGAAACCATCAATGAGAAAGATCAAACCTAGACTATTATGTACAAAGAGTTTTAAAAAATGATCCTACATATGTTCAAAGAGCTAAAGGAAAACAGAGACAAAGTACTAAAAGTCATCAGGAAAATAATTGAACACAAAGAGAATATCAATAGAGAGATGAAAATAATGGAAAGGAACCAAACAGAACTGAAGAACATGGTAAGAGAACCCTAGAGGGGTTCAACAGCAGATTGGAATTGGCAGAAGAAACAATCAGTGAACTTGAAAATAAGACAATAGAAACCATCCAATCTAAGAAGCAGAAGAAGAGTGAAGAATAGTGAACAGAGCCTGAGGAACCTGTGGGACACCATCAAGCATAACAATATATGCATTGTGTGAGTCCCAGAAGTAGAAGAGAGAAAGGGGCAGAGAGAATATTCAAGGAAACAGTGGTTGAAAACTTCACAAATTTAATGAAAGACACTCAACAAACCCAAACAGGATAAACCCAAATGGATCCATACCACAGCATATTATAATCAAGCTTCTGAATGCCAAAGGTAAAGAGAGAATTCTGAAAGCTGCAAGAGAAGCAACATGTCATGTGCAACGGACCATCAACAAGATTAAGTGCCAATTTCTCTTCAGAAACCAAGGAGACAAGAAGGCTGTAGATGACATATTTAAATTGCTAGAAGTAAAAATTTTGCCAACGAAGAATTTTTATCTAACAAAACTGTCTTTCATAAAATGAGGGAAGTATTAAGATATTCCCAGATAAACAAAAGTTGAGGTAGTTTGTCACCACTACACTGACCCTACAAGAGATGTTCTGCAAGTTGAAAAGAAGAGCAGATTGAAGCCACATGAAGAAATAAAGATTTCCATTGAAGGTAACAGCATGGATAAATACAAATGCCAATACGTTGTATTTTTGGTTTGTAATTCTGCTTTTTTACTTTCTATAGGATATAAAAGGCAAATCCATAAAATATAATGATAAATCAGTGGCTTTGGACTCATAATGTGTAAACATGTAATTTGTGACAAGAACTACATAAAGGTTGGGGGGATAGAGGGATATAGGAAAAAAGTTTGTGTATACTGTTGAAGTTGGTATCAGCAAACACATTTTTTTTACAGATTTAGGATAATAAATGTAAGCCCCATAGTAACTACAAAGAAAATACTGGAAAATATGCAAGATCATAGAGACATAAATCAGATTAAAGAGTTCCAGGGGAAGGGGGTAGGAGAAATAGGAAATTAATGCATAATGGGTATAGAGTTGCTGTTTGGGAAGATGGGAAAGTTTTAGTAGGAAGGTGGTAAGGGTACTGCAAAATTGTGAAGGTGGTTAGTCCTATTGAATGCTATGCTTGGGAGTGGTTAAGATGGGAAAGTTTATGATATCTATATGTACACACAGTGAAAAAAAAAGAGCAACTAAAGGGTACAGAATTCTGGATAGGATCTATCATGGGAGGAGAAAAGGCTCAAAAGGACATGAGTGGGATGTGAAAAATTGGAAGATAGACTGTAAGCTTTATATCAATGTTAAATTTCTTGCAGTTGAGAACTACACCTAAGGTGGTTATATAAGTGAATATAAGGAAATATAAATGGCAATGTAAGGTGCTCACAGAGTATGAGGTATACAACCTACACTTAAGTGTTCAGAAAATAGATAGATGATAGATAGATAGATAGATAGATAGATAGATAGATAGATAGATAGATATGGACATGTAGATAGAATGATAAGGCAAATACAGCAAAATGATAAAATTGGTGAATCTGGGTGTCTAGAGGTTGGGGGCATGATGGAGTTCTTTGTATGGACTTTGTAGTAATTTTGTAATTATGCTGTAAGTTTGAAATTATATTTAAAAAATGTTTTAAAAACACTAAACCTAATGAAAAAAATCTCTCCTAATCTTTATTGCAAATAACCCAGAATATTCACAAAAGGTATACTTATTTTGAAATAATGATATTCTGTTTAATAATATAAATGAAAATTTTAAAGTCCCATTATGCTATAATCTTGGTTTTAAGTTATTTATGCCATGACTAAAGAATAAAGAGAAGCTAATTAAATAAGGAACAATTAGCACATTTTAAGAAAGCAATTTATTAGTACAAAAAGATAGGAAAGAGGCAATTTATAGCAACAAGCACTTAAATGGGCTTTGTTAAGGTCCCTATTCTGAATAAAATAATTAACTCACCCCATATATAAGTAAATGACTGTCCTAAAAAGGATAGCAAAAGAATAAAAATTCAAAAATTATAATTATTGAAAATCAAGCATCATTTTATTTATTTTCTTATTAAAAACAGTCTGTGTTGATATAAATATTGATGTGTTTAATCTGATGGAATATATTAACACAAAAAGAATGCTATATACTTCTTTAAGAAGTATTTCACTAAATCAGGGATACACATTTCTTATGTTTGAATTATCTGCATCAAGGATGATCCTAATCATTTAGCCTGCATTACTGTCTCCTATTGCAGACCTCTTAGGCTGAGATTTTAGAGTTCAAATTAGGAAATGAAAGAACGGTATATAATCTTACCCTTTTCCAATATTGCTCCTTTAGATCTAGTCTCCTAGCTCTTAAATTAAGAAAATGATTAATGGAATTACTGAAGTCAATAGTCATATCAGAGATCTGTTGGGAATAAGAAGCAGTGCTGGCACCGTAAGTCCAGAACTTGATGCTCTTACCAGGTGAGAGAAAGTTTACCCTAAACTCAACTTCATTCTTATAGTATCGGTTCCCTTCCACAGAAGCATCTTTTTTTTTAAGTTTATTTAAACATCCACATGTTTATACATATATTTACATAAATGTGTTTCTAAGCATATATGCTTGTTGAATATTGTCCCATCCTTTATATTTTGTTAAAATGAGGGGTTAATTACATTTGCATATAAGAATACCTTTGTCATTCATTCATTCATTGACATATATTGACTGCCAGGTACTGTTCCATGTGCTGGGGACGCAGCACACTGAACACACATGGTGCTTCTCCATTCTCTCCTAACAAATGAAGTTTTCCAATAGCATCTGGTAGGACAAGATTTTTTCATACCTCTTTCCTTTCCTCTTCCTTTTCAGAATCATCCTTTCTGCTTCCTCTGTTCATTCATACAGATTAATTTTACACCATTTTGTTATGTTCTTCAAAATCGTGTTGAGGTTTTGACTGGCAGTATATCTTATATAGAGATTAATTTAGGGAAAATCAACATCTTCACTGTGCTTGTTTCTTGTGTAAGAGCAAAGCATTTCATTCCCTTTAGTATAGGTTTTATTTAACATCCATCAATAGAAAGATTTTTTTGTATTCTTCATTTCTATATGTTGGTTCTGAACAATTCTTGTTATATTTTTAACTATTTTATGTTTTTTGTTGTTGCTATAAACGAGAGCCTTTCTTTTATTAACTTTTCTATACAGTTATTGTCTGTATAATTTTTGCCTATAAACTTTTTAAATGACCCATAGTAGATTCTTTTATGGTTTCTGGTAGTTTTGCATACACTCTCTTGTGTTTTCTAGGTATATATATATATATATAATCATACCATTGTTTTACTCCAGGACAAAAAAGAATGTGTGACAAAGCCAGGATTCAAATTCACATCTCCTGATACCAAGTTCAAAGCTATTTCTAACATGACAGATTGTATTTATGGGTATATACAATTGTCACTGCATATTATGGTCTAAGAGATTCTGGATCTGGGCCCCTCCCTAAAAACATCTGCTCTTCTATGATGCCGGTCATGGACCTTAAATCATTTTGACTCTAAAGAATCTTTCTTTTATGCCTTGAAAACAGTTTAATCTTCAAAAACAATTTTATAGTGACTGTGGAAGGCAATATGGCAGTTCCTCAAGAAGTTAAATATAGAATTACTGTGTGACCTGGCAATTCCACTTGTAGGTATATACTCAAAAAACTGAAAACAGAGTCTTAAACAAATACTTGTAAACCAGTATTTATAGCAGTATTGCTCATAATAGCCAAAAGGTGGACACAACCAAAGTGTTCATCAACGAATGAATAAACAAAATGTGGTACATACACATATTGGAACATTAAAATTTGGCCATAGGGAAGAATGAAGTTCTAGGATATGTTGCAATGTGGAAGAACCTTGAAAACATTATGCTCAGTGAAATAAGCAAGACACATAAGGACAAATATTGCATGATGTCACTTATAAGAGATGTCTGGAAATAGCAATTCTGCAGACAGAAAGTAGATTAAAGGTTACCAGAGGTTGGAGGTAGGGATATAGGGGCATGTATGTTTGGTAGGTATTGAATGTGTATAAATAAAAGTAATTTTTAAAAATTATATTAAGCTTCATATACTACAAGGAATAATTTTTAAGACATTTATCCTCAAAGTAAGCATCCTTGCTAGATTTTAAGATCCATGCAATCAAGAATTACTTCTATCACTTATGAAGCCTCAGCGTACCATGTAGGTTCTCAAAATTTCTGGTCAATTCTGCTGAGACTGTTAAAGTATGTGGTCTAAAAATACCCAAGGAATCTGAAGAGAGGTCAGACTCCAAAGCACATGCTTAGAATTTGCTGCTTAGAAAGATCTTGCTATTGAGGCTGTGAGCCCTGGAGAGAGGAGAATAGTGAAATAATAAATGAATAAATAAGAAGAAATGCTGAGTTCCTCCCAGGGTGCCCATCTTGTTCCTTTATTCTCTTGCTTCTGCTGAGAAAATAGGATTGAATACCTTGGTTGGTATTTTCTTATTCTCTGGAGAAAAACTATCTAAATAAAGATTTTCATGTGGGCTGTATTTCACATCTTCCCCCACATTTTCAAACTTCTTTATCCCCATGGAAAGTACTCAGCAGACTGCCACTGGAGGGAGGTGAAAGGCTCTGTAGAAGAGGGGGAGGATGATGGGACACTATCAAGAGAAAAATAAAATTTCTGGTCAAAAAACAAGCTGAATTGTCTGAGTCTACTGATATTATGAATTGATTTTTTTTGGTAAACAATTAGATAAAGGTTTCTAGAAGATTTTCCTGAATTTCAGTTACTATAAAAGCCAAGAAAAACTAAAATAAACCAAACCATAGCTGAGTCTGCCAGGTAACTTTACAAAACTGTAAAAACAAAACTACATCTTTTTCCTTTTCCTTCATTCTTTCAACTATTCCATCAATAATGTTATGGCATTTTGATGGATTTTTCTTTTGATGAACCCTCTGGAACTCTTTGCATATATATTCATAGATGCTATTTTTTAAGCCAATAGAAACAAATTCTTCCACATATTATGTGTTTAACTTCTGGTAAGACTTTCTTTCACTGTTTTACAGTATTTCACATACTTGTTTTGTACTTTTTTCAAAAAGAAGAAGAAGAAACTCCTTAAATTATTCAAAAGAAAAGAATAAAACTAAATAAACACTGTGGCAAGCCTGTCAGGGCTACTTTCTTAAGAGAAATGGCCACAAAATTTCTTACTGTTTTATCGCCAAATATGGAATTTATTTATGTACAGTAAACAACATGAAGCCATTTACTTCATTTTCAACTGACAAAACCACCTCCTGAATTAATTGAGGCTTTGCCCATAACAACAGACATAGATCATTTAACATTTCCTGCTTAAAGTATGGTCATTACGTTCTTGCTGATCTATGCACAGCTCTAGCTATGCATAAAACTATGAAGCAACAAGCCATGAGGAAAAGCCACTTGTACTGAAAGTGAAAATGGTCTTCACATTGTTTTCAGTTATAGCATCTCTATTGATTTATGGCTTCTCTGATTGAAATGTTACTCTAGGTTATGAATAATAATAGTAACTCATATTTGCATGGTACATTCTGATTCCCAACCTGCCTTCACTTGTGTGACTTCTTTTGATCATCGCATTAAGCCGGTAAGATGAGAAGGCATGTTGTCTCCATTTTATAGTGAGAAACCCAGGCTCTCTGAGAGAGGCAGGGGCTTGCTCAGGTTTACAGAGGTAGTAAGTAGCTGGGCAAAAGTGCTCAGGATTTCTAATCCAGAACATTTTCAATTATAGCTATTGATTTAGCAGAAGTTTTACAGTTAATATATATGACATCACAGAATGAGCAGGAATAAGAATAATATAAACACTCCAGTTTTAAAGAAGAAATTATATTCACATTCTTAGTTTCCTAGCACTTTGTGCTCAGGGGCAAAAGGCTTGGAGTCAGATATGCCTGGAATTGTACCCTAGCTCCAGCCACCTACTAGTTGTATGACCCTGAGACAGTTACTTAATGTCTGGAAATTAATTATCTGATCTGAATTTCTTTTGTGAAATTCACTTATGAATCCTAAAAAAGAGTAAGATTATGTTTTTGAACTAAGCCATTCCTGTGGGTGTGAGACCCTTTCAATGAGACTGCGTCAGTGAGGTGTGACTCAGATTGTTTCCACCTTCTTGCTGGGTCTAATAAAAATAGAGACGCAGAGAGAGACACACACAGGAAAATGGAGCCACTGCATTTGATCCTGCAATGTGAGAGAAAGGACTCTAAGTTTGCCAACAGCTGAGATGCAAGGAGAGGAGCCTTCAAGAAGCTCAAGGAGGTGAAGCCCAGAGAGAAATGAGCCATATGCCTGATAGCTTGCAGCTGAACTCAGGAAGAAAGCAGAGCAGCCGAGACTGATAGAGGAGGCCTGGAAAAAGACAAGCCCTATGCCTGGTTGCTCACAGCTGAGCTCTGGGAGCTGGGCTCCAAGAGACAGTGAGCCCAAAGGGGAAGGTGGAGACCTTGGCAGAGATTGGCAGCCATCCTGCTTTGCCACATGGTCAGATAACAGGATCAACAGTAGCTAACTTTGGTGATGAAGCACCTCTGATGGAGCCTTAATTTGGATATTTCACAGCCTTGGAACTGTAAGCTGTTACCCTAAATAAATCCTCTTTATAAAAGTCAACATGTTTCTGGTACTTTGCATTGACAGCCCTTTGGCAAAAAACAGCTACTATGTGTCCATCCCATATCCACAGACACACTTCTTTCCATACATAGATCACATTCAACCCATCCCCAAAGGCAGCAACCTTAGTCTTAGACAATGATTGTTTCCAGCTCAAATTCAAGAACCTCTGGCTAATGTGCAGTCCATTCCCTATCAGGTTCTATAAATGGCTCTTTGTAGTGTAGCCACCCATAAAATAAAGATCAGCTTTCAACCCCAATAGAGAATGGATAGGATGATCATGATAAGAACAAAACAAAACAATCTTTTAAAGATACTCTCATATTTAGAAAGGAAGAGAATGTGAAGCTACAATAGTCATTGGTCCAGAACTCTGTGGAAAATGTCTATCCTGGGAGCTGCCAAACTTTTGCAAAGGATGGCCTTATGGATTGAACCATAACACATTGATGCCTAGGAAACCTAGAGTTTCTTTGACAAAGTGGTTTCCTCACAAATTTTGTAGGCTTCTGGCTTGTCAATTCTATGCATGTGTAATAAAGATATTGCCTAGATCTAGTCTTTGAAACTGAAGAGTCCAATCTTTTACCAATTGCCCTCTGTGCTCTACACATCCTGGTAGCCCTTAGTTTATTGGCATTGTCTTGAAGAAATTTAAAGCAATGATCTCTGTTCAGATGGCAATACCATTAATACCATCTTTTCTTCAAACTTTACACTTGTTTAATAAAAGACACTTAAGAAAAGTTGCTTGGTTCAGTCTTTGCTGTTACTAAGGCTGCTTCTAATTAGAATACATAAACAATTTTCTCCCACACTCCTCAGGCTCCAAATAATGGAATGCCTCAGTCAATTTAGATTTCAGGTCTAAAGCAACTTTCTTAGCAAGTGTGTATTCTTTCCAAAGATAGCACCTCAAGCTTCATGAATCATGTTTCCTGGTATTCACAAATGTGTGTAGTGTCTGTTGCTTGAATCTAGGTTGAATCTAGGTTGGCCCTATAACTCACTTTTGACCATACTGTGTGGTGGAAGTTATGCTGCATATTTTCCAAGGTAGGTAATAAAAAGCCTTGTGGCTTCCTGCTGGGTCTCTTACACATTTGATCTGGGGGAAGTCAACCACCATATTAGCAGTATGATTACCCTGAGCCCACCAAGCTGTGAAGAAGCATAACTTAGCCATGAGGAGAGGCTGCATGGAGAGTGAGAGATGTCCAGATGTTCCAGCCATCCCAGATAAAGGCACTAGATATGCAAGTGAAGAAACCCTTTTGGATGTCCAGACCAACAAAACGTCAGATATTTCCAGGCCCATTCATCATCTGGCATGAAATAACAAGAGATCCTATAGGAAGACAATCCACCAGAGCCAAGCCAACCCACAAGAATAATAAGAGGTAATAATTGCTGTTTTAATCCACTTAGTATCGGAGTGGCTTATTACATAGCAATAGATAATTAAGACAACTCTTCAATCTTTGTTTGTAGGATGGCCAGGTGAGAGTGGCAAGGATTAGTCCAAACACCCCAATAGTATGAAATGTCCTACCATTTTTCCTAATACCACAGCCCCAGGAGGCACATTATCTGCTTTCTTCAATACAGCAAACAATTTTGACCTAATGTCACAGGACAACATCACAGTGTGCAACATAAGAACTCTTATTGCCCAGTGCTCCAATTTCTTCCTTCAAATCAATTCCACATTTTATCATCTGTTACTTTTAGTATTCTCTTTTAGGAACAAAATTCAAAATTAAGCCAACTCAGTGGGAAAAAGTCTTCAAAAACCATATATCTGATAAGGGATTGATCTCCAAGTTATATAAAAAGATCACACAACTTAATGACAAAATACAAGCAACCCAATTTAAAAATGGGCAAAAGAATTGAATAGACATTTTTCCAAAAAGTGGAAAAACAAATGGCTAAAAGACACATGAAAAGATGTTCAACATCACTAGCAATTAGGGAAATGCAGATCAAAACTACAATGAGAAAAACAAAACAAAACAAAAAAACTACAATGAGATATCATCTCACACCATACAGAATGGCCATTATTAAAAAACAATAAGGATCTCATTTAAAGGAGGTGTGAGAAGATGGCATCAGATTAGGCAGACAAGGCTCAGCTTGCTCCCAAAAACAATGGAGAAAGAACCAAAAGCTTCCTGAGGGACCTGCTTTGGGGTCAAGAGACCAGGAATGTGCTTCACAATTCCCAGGAGGGTGAAGGACAGAGAGACAAAAGAAGGAGAAACAACAAATTGTGAGTTACTAAACCTCCCGGCTGCAGGGACTGGCTCCCCTCCCCAACCTACAACATGTTAACATATTAACACCCCTGGCTCATTGCAGCTTATTAAGAGGGGAGCAGACGTCTTCAGCCCTGTCAACTGTTACAAGGGAAAAGGAGGGAAGAGTGGGAAGGTTTTTCTTTAGTGAATTTGGCCAGCAGAGTCTGCTTTGAATCTGGGCTCCAGCCAGACCAAAAAAAAGTAAATGGAGATACAACTCTGTGGAAAGGTGTGCCAACGACTGCCATCTGCTGGACCATCTGGAAATTGCATGGACAAAAACTGCAATTCCGTTTCTCTGTTCTCTAACTTCTGGGAGAAAATCTGCACCCCATTAGTGAGTCCCTGGCATGATTTTGATAACTTCAGCTGGGCAATTTTACAGACTTAGGATAAGTTGAACCAAATATCAAAGAAGAACTGTAAAAAATATTAACAATAGGCAAGAGAGAGAAATTGATCATCAGAGTAAATTCACCAACATATTCAGATGCCTAAACACCAGCAAAAATCACAAGCTATACTAGGTGATGTCCCGGCCAAAGGAACAAACCAAATATCCTGAAGAGATACAGGATTTAAGACAATTAAGCAATGATAATCACATAACTCTCTTAAATCAATTTAAAGAATTGAAAGAAAATATGACAAAAGAGATAAAGGCTATTAAGAAGACATTAGGTGAGCATAAAGAACAATTTGAAAGCCTGCAGAGGAAAGTAACAGACTTTAAGGGAATGAAAGACATGATGTGTGAGATTAAAAATACATTAGAGTCACAAGAGCAGATCTGAATTGCTCAAAGATAGAATTAGTGATTTTAAAGACATAACATCTGAACTAGAAAAGACAGGAGAACAGAAAGAGAGGAGAATGGAAAAATGGAACAGGGTCTCAGGGGATTGAATGGCAATGTGAAACATGAAAACATATGCATTATTGGTGTCCCAGAAGGGAAAGAAAATGGAAAAGGGGCAGAAAGAATATTTGAGGAAATAATGACTGAAAACTTCTCTACCCTTATGAAAGACATAAAGATCAATATAGAAGAAGAGCAACACACCCCAAACAGAATAAATCTGAATAAACCTACCCCAAGACATCTACTATTCAGTTTGACAAATATTACAGATAAAGAAAAGATTCTGAAAGCAGCAAGAGAAAAGGAAAGCATCACATACAAGGGAACTTCAATAAGATTAAGTGCCGACATCTTATCAGAAACCATGGAGGAGAGAAGAAAGTGGTATGATGTATTTAAGGTACTGACAGAGAAAAACTGCTAGCCAAGAATTCTGTATCCAACAAAGTTGCCCTTCAAAAATGAAGGGGACGGGAGTAGATGTGGCTCAAGTAGTTGAGTGCCACCTCCCACATGGGAGGCCCCAGTTTGGTTCCTGGTGCCTCCTGAAAAAAGAAAAACAAACAACAAGCAAAACAAATTTTAAAACCCACTCAGGGAATCCAATGTGGTTTATGATTGAGGACCAGCTTCCCATATACGAGATCCCAGTTTCAATCCTTGGCCTCCAGTGCCTCAAAAATAAATAAATAAATAAATAAATAAATAAATAAATAAATAAATAAATAAGGAGTTCAAAGTCTTCACAGACAAACAAAAACTGATAGAATATGTTACCAAAAGGCCATAATTACAAGAGATACTAAAAGGAGTGCTGCAGCATGAAAGGAAAAAACAAGGGCGAGAGACTTGGAAAAGAGTGTAGAAATGAAGATTATTAGAAAGGACAAATTAAGATTAAAAGATAGATAATAGTATGATATGACAACAGGAAGCCAAAGTCAAAATGGATGAAGTAAGTAATGCTTTTACAGTAATAACATTGAATGTTAATGGCTTGAACTCCCCAATAAAAAAACATAGACTGATAGAATGGATTTAAAAAATATATGAGCCAGCTATATGTTGTATACAAGAGAATCACCTCAGACATAATGACACAACCAGGTTAAAAGTGAAAGGCTGGGAAAAGACATTCCAAGCAAAGAGTAACCAAAAAAGAGCTGGAGTAGTGATGCTAATATTGTACAAAATAGAGTTTAAATGCAAAACTATTATAAGGGGTGAAGAAGGTCCTTATATATTAATAAAAGGGGCAATTCAGCAAGAAGAAATAACTATACTAAATATTTTTGCACCTAACCTCAGTGCACCAAGATACATGAGGCACATACTGGCAAAGCTGAAGGGAGAAATAGATGTCTCTACAATAATAGTTGGAGACTTCAATATACCACTCTCAGTATTGGATAGAACATCTAGACAGAAGATAAATAAACAGAGAGCTGGAATAATGTGATAAATGAACTAAACATCTATAGAGCATTGCACACCAAAACAGCAAGATATACATTTTTTGCAAGTGCTCATAGATCCTTCTCCAAGATAGACCATATGCTGGGTCACAAGACAAGTTTCAATAAATTTTAAAAGGTTGACATTATATAAAACACTTTCTCTGATCATAACAGAATGAAGCTGGATATCAATAATGGATGGAAAAAGGGAAAATTCATAAATATATGGAGATTAAACAACACACTCTTAAATAATCAGTGGGTCAAAGAAGAAATGCAAGAGAATTCAGCACATATCTTGAGACAAATGAAAATGAGAACACAGCATATCAAAACTTACTGGATAGTGCAAAGGCAGTGCTGAGAGGGAAATTTATAGCCCTCAATGCTACGTTAAAAAAGAAGAAAGAGTTAAAATGGAGGACCTAACTGCACACCTGGAGGAAATAGAAAAAGAGCAACAAACTAATCCAAACCAAGCCAAAGGAAAGAAATAGTAAAGATTAGAATAGAAATAAATGAAATTGAAAACAACAACAACAAAAAACAATAGAAAGAATCAACAAAACCAAAAGTTGTTTCTTGAGAAGATCAACAACATCGGCAAACCCTTAGCTAGACTGAAAAAGAAAAAAATAGAGATGACTCAAATAAATAAACTCAGAAATGAGAGGGGGAACATTACCACTGACCCCAGAAATAAGAGAGATCATAAGAGAACACTATGAACAATTGTATGACAAAAAACTAGAAAATGTAGGTGAGATGGACAAATTCCTAAAAACACACAAATCACCTACACTGACCCTAGAAGAAACAGAAGAGCCCAACAAACCAATCACAACTGAAGAGATTGAAACAATCTTCAAAAACCTTCCAAAGATGAAAAGCCCAGGACCAGATGGCACCACAGGTAAATTCTACCAATCATGCAAAGATGACCTAATACCAATATTGCTCAAGCTCTTCTAAAAACTTGAACAGGAAAGAATGCTACCAAACTCATTCTATGAACCAGCATCACTCTAATACCAAAACCAGATAAAGATATTACAAAAAAAGGAAATTACAGACCAATATCTCTAATGAATATAGATGCAAAAATTTCAACCAAATACTTGCATACAGAATCCAAAAGCACATTAAAAGAATTATACACCAAGATCAAGTGGGTTTTATCCCAGGTATGCAAGGGTGGTTCAACACAAGAAAATCAATTAATGTAATAAATCACATTGATAAATTGAAGAAGAAAAATCACATGATCCTCTTGATTGATATAGAAAAGGCATTGACAAAATGTAGCACCCTTTCTTGATAAAAACACTCCAAAAAATAGGAATAATAGGAAGCTTTCTCAATATGGTAAAGTGCAGATATGAAAAGCCTACAGCTAACATTGTACTCAACAGTGAAAGACTGAGATCAGGAATAAGACAAGGATGTCCACTGTCACCATTATTATTCAATATTGTGCTAGAAGTTCTAGCTAAAGCAATTAGGCTAGACAAAGATATAAAAGGCACCCAAGTAGGAAAGGAAGAAGTAAAACTTTCACTATTTGCTGATAATATGATCCTGTATCTAGAAAATCCTGAAAAAATCCACAACAATGCTACTAGAATAGACGAGTTCAGCAAATTGGCGGTATACAAGATTAATAAGCAAAAGTCAGCAGTGTTTCTATACACTACTGATGTGCATTCTGAGGAGGAAATCAGAAAAAAATTTCCATTTATAAAAGCAACTAAAACAATCAAATATTTAGGAATAAACTTAACCAAGGACATAAAGGACCTGTATTCAGAAAACTATAAAACACTGCTAAAAGAAACCCAAAAGACTTAAACAAATGGAAGGACATTCTGTGTTCATGGATTGGAAGACTAAATATCATTAAGATGTCAATTCTAGCCAAACTGATTTACAGATTCAACGCAATCCCAATAAAAATCCCAACAACCTTTCTGAAGAAATCAAAAAGCCAATAATCAAATTTATTTGGAAGGGTAAGGGACCCCGAATAGGCAAAATATGTCTTAAAAAAGAACAAAGTTGGAAGACTCTCACTTCCTGACATGGAAGCATATTACTTAGCTACAGTAGTAAAAACTGCATGGTACTAGCGTAAAGACAGACAGACTGACCAATGCAACTGAATTGAGAACTCAGAAATTGACCCTCACATCTATAGTCAAGTGATTTTTGACAAGGCTGTTGAGCCTACCAAGCTGGGCCAGAACAGTCTATTCAACAAATGGTGTGGGGACAACTGGATAGCCATATCCAAAAGAAAGAAAGAAGACCCCTATTTCATACCTTACACAAAAATTAACTCAAAATGGATAAAGGATTTAAATATAAAAACAACAACCATAAAACTCCTAGAAGAAAATGCAGGAAAATATCTTCTAGTTCTTGCGGTAGGTTGTAGTTTCTTAAACCTTACACCCAAAGTATGAGCAACAAAAGAAAAAAAATAGATAAATAGGACCTCCTCAAAATTAAACACTTTTGCACCTCAAAGGACTTTGTCAAAAGGGTGAAAAGGCAGCTGACTTAATGAGATAAAATATTTTGAAATCACATGTCTGATAAAGGTTTAATGTCCATGATATATAAGGAGATCATACAAATCAACAATAAAAAAATAAAATACCAAATTAAAAAATGGGCAAAAGACTTGAAAAGACAACTGTCCAAAGAAGAAATACAAATGACAAAACAACACATGAAAAAATGTTCAACATCACTAGCAATTAGGGAAATGCAAATCAAAACTACAATGAGATATTTCACACCTATTAGATTGGCCGCTACTAAAAAGTCAGAAAACTGTCAATATTGGAAAGGATGTGGAGAAGTAGGAACACTTATCCACTGTTAGTGGGAATGTAGAATGGTACAGCCACTGTGGAAGACTGGCAATTCCTAAGGAAGTTTAATATAGAATTGCCACGGGACCTGGCAATACCATTGCTAAGTATATACTCAGAATTACTGAGAGCAGTGGCATGAATAGACAACTGCACACCGATATTTATAGCAGCATTATTCATGATAACCAAAAGATGAAAACAGCCCAGGTGTCCATCAACTGATGAATGGATAAACAAATTGCGCAGTATACCCACAATGGAATCTTATGCAGCAGTAAGAAGAAATGAAGTCGTGAAACATATGACAACATGGATGAACCTGGAGGACATTATGTTGAGTGAAGCAAGCCAAACACAAAAGGACAAATACTATATGATTGCCCGATTATGAACTAAATATATTATGTTATATATAATTATATTATGTGAAATATGAATATGGGTGAAATTGCATATATAAGACCATTTTTCTTTGAATCTGAAAAAATGTAAGTTAATACTACAAAATGTTAACATCAGATAAAAACACACATCATACTAAGTGAAGGAGACCAGACACAGAGTACTACCTATTGTATGATTCCATTTATATAAAATGTAAATATAAATCAATTTATAAAGGTGGAATTAGATTAGTTGTCATGTAGAACTGAGGAAGGAATACTAAGGGGTATGGAATTATTCTTTTCAGAGTAATGAAATTGTTCTAAAATTTTTGAGATGATGAATGTACAACATTGTGATTATACTAAAAGCCATTGATTATACACTTTGGATAGATCATATGGTATGTGACTATATCTCAATAAACTGCTTAATAAATAAATAAATAAATGTGCAAGAATAGCCAGAAATAGCAGCTATGTTCGGCAGGGGAAACAGAGAGATTGAGAGGTGAGGAATTTTCTTGTTTGTTTGTCTGTTTTTTGTTTATTATTATTATTCAAATAATGAAAATGTTTTAATGACTGAAGTAATGAATACACAGCTATATGATTATGCCAAATACCATTGATTGTACAATTTGGATAAATTGTATGCTTTATTAATATGTATCAATAAAATTGATTTGTTAAAAAAAAAATAAACAATAAGGGAGTGGATGCAGCTCAAGTGATTGAGCACCTGCTGCCCACATTTGATTCCCTGGTACTTCCTAAAAACAAAACAAACAACAAACAAATAAACAAACAAACAAAAAAAACTGACTCAGGGGAGCCAATGTAGCTCAGTGATTGGGTGCCAGCTTCCCACATTCGAGGTGGTCCTGGGCTCAATCCCCCGCCCTGGTACCTAAAAATAAAAATAAAAAAGTGTTTGAGAGGATGTGGGAAAATAGGAACACTCCACTGTTGATGGGAGTGTAAAATGGTGCAACCTCTATGGAAGATGATTTGACAGTTCCTCAGGAAACTAAGTATAGGACTGCCAAATGGGCCTGCAATCCCG
Source organism: Tolypeutes matacus (assembly GCA_026826555.1). NCBI lineage: Eukaryota > Metazoa > Chordata > Mammalia > Cingulata > Chlamyphoridae > Tolypeutes > Tolypeutes matacus. The sequence continues at coordinate 2,080,647 of JAKSZT010053806.1, read as the reverse complement.
CTACTAGTAATATATTCAGAAGAACTGAAAGCAAGGACATGAACAGATATTTGCACTGATGTTCATATAGTGGCATTATTCGCAATTTCTAAAAGATGGAAACAGCCTAGTGTCTGGCAATCAATGAATGGATAAACAAGATGTGGTATATTCATATGACAGAATATTATTCAGCTGTAAGATGAAATCAACTAGGAAAGCATAGGACAACATGGAGGAAACTTTAGGATATTAATTTGAGTGAAATAAGCCAGACACAAAAGGATGAATATTGCATGGTCTCACTGATATGAACTAAATACAATGAATAGACTTATGGAGTTGGACTATGAAGTGTAGGTTGGTAGGAGATAGAATGTGGGATGAGATGGGGGAGATGATGCTGGATGTACGTAGAATTTTTAATAAGGTCAACTGTAAATATGTGGTGATGGTTTGTCTTGATGGTAATATAATGAATGTAACAAAAACTGTTGGTTATGTATGTAATTGCGGTTGAAACGAGTAGTCTAGGGAGATTAATGCTAGTTGGTGGACAGCAGAAGGATAATATAGGAGATGTATAACAATGATTTTGGTAGTTGGTGAGGATTGTGGTTGATATTATAAATACAGGAATGTTCTACTACTATAAGGTGTTAAGAATGTGGTTATCCATGGGGTAAATTTAACTTATGTAATTTATAGTTAACAACATTGTAATGTTTTTGTAGCAAAAGCAAAGTTGGTACTATATTAATGCTAAAGGTAAAAAATAGGAATGTGGGGTTTGGTTTTGTGAGACATGAATATGATTAAAGAATTTTTTTCTTTTCTTCATTTTTTCATTAATAAGAAGAACTTAGCTATGCCATTTAAATAATCTGTGTTCATCTGTGTATCTTTCTGAACACTAGAGGAACAACTGAGTTAGCAGTTGGAATTAGATGATAAAAGTACCTGGACAGAAATTTTTAGGAATAATGCTTCCGTAACTTGTTGAGCTGCCTTTTTCTGTTATTTTATTTTTTTGAATTTGAAATTAGTTAGGGATTTCATTTGACTGAATGTAATGGAATCCTAACTACAAATATTTACTCAAATGGCAAATTATTTTTCTGACACATGAATAAGTCAAAGACGGGAGCCAGTGTAGCTCAGTGGTTGAGCACTGACTTCCTACATACAAAGTCCTGGGTTCAATCCTCAGCCGCAGTACCTCTAATAATAATAATAATAATAATAAGAGAAAGGAGAAGTTTTTTTCTTTAAAAAAAAAAAAGAGTCAAAGATAAGCAGTTGGAGCAGAGACAGCTAGTTACTGCTTTCAATTTCCATGTTTCCTTTTTCCTAAGCAATAGCACTCCCAACTTTCAACTAGGTATGACTGTATGAAAAGTTCTAACTGAGAAATGTTAATAGAAATGACCTGTATGACTTCTGTAAATTATTTTTGGGGAGACATTATGGCCTCCCTTTGTCCATATTTCTTGCTTATGATTAAATGTGGACATAAGAGCTAGATTACTAGCAGCCTTCTTATTCCACAAATTCCTCACAACAAAATGCCAGGAGTCTGGGCGCTTAAAGACTGAAGAATCACTGCACCAGCCCTTGATTGTCCAGCTCTGTTCTTTGTTTTCATGAAAGAGAAATGAACTTCTATCTCCTTATATCACTCTTATGCTAAGATTTTATTTTACTCATAGCTGGAATTAATTATAACTCATACAGCAGTCAGTCTAGGGCTTGTGCAGAAGCTCCAAAGTGTTAGCTGTGGTGCAGGCTCCTTCTGCCTTTCTGGTCGACCATCCTTTGTATGTGGTTTTCATCTTTATGGCCACTTCATTGTAGCAAGATGAATGTTTCTCCTTCATCTTTCATTCAAATTCCAGATGGAAAGGAAAGCAAAGAAGAAACAGGAAGAAAGACAAGATTCCTATACCAGGAAAGCACAACTTTCTATAATCCCTTGAAGACTTCATTTAGGTCTCATTGAACAAGTTTTGGCATTTAATTTTGTAGCTGGGTTCATTGCTACCCCAAATAAAATGAAAGTTCTATTAGATATTAAGGAGACCACTACCAGGGTCCTCCACAACAGTGTATCAAAAGTGTATTTCTGAACTGGGCAGGAACCCCAGTTCAGACACCAAGAGGTGTCTAATAGAAGCCCCTAGCATACATTCTAGATGGGTATGTGCAATTAACAACCATTCGCGAACATTTATTGAGCTTCAGAAGAAAGGTAGGACTGGATACATCAGTACGGTGTTGCCATAAGCCATAGTTAAAACTGGAGTCATCTCAAGAGAGAGAATAGTGGGCTGGAGATTAAACCCTGGGGAAAACTAAAGAAAAGAAGCTGAGTACAGGGAGAGAGCCTTCTAAAATGATCTGTACAGATCAGTTAAAGAGACAGCAAAAAACAAGAATAGGGTAGTTTATCAAAATTATGATGGCAAATTTCAAGCTTTATATATAATATGAAATGCATTAGGTGGCTGCAATGCAATAAGGACTGAAAAGTGTTCCTGGTATTTATCAATTTGGAAATGATGTTCTACTTTTCAAGAAGAGTTTCAACAAAGTAGAGAATTCCAAAAATCTAGTTTTCAGGAAATTGAGAAGTGAAGGGAAAATAAGAAAGTGAAGGTGACTGGTAGACTACTCTACACCAGCCATCTCTACCCAAGCTTGGCTTCTATAAACAATCAAATAAATATTCTCATAAATATAAATAGAAGTTTTAAGTACATGGAGAAGAGGAATGAGTAAAGGAAGATAAATGTATTGCTTCAAGTAAATACTATTTTGAACATTCATTCTTTACTTAATTTGTATTTAGTATATCATACTATATTTTATTGTATTTTATTGAAACTGGAGTATTGACTTTGTAGATGCAGAGATCCAAGGACACACTTGGCCCAGATAGGTAATGCCTGTCTCTCCTGATCCCAAAGGGGTTAGTGTGGCTTGGTGTCTATGAATAATAGAAGACAATTTCAAAGTCAGACTACCTTTGATATAAAATGATGAATTTGATTATGTTTTAATATTTAGAGTCTGCCCAGTTAATCTCATCAACAAATAATTCTTTCTGTTTAAATAATTCATGAACCAGATCCAAAGGACAAATGTTCTGAGTGATATTGTATCTAGAGCACATGATAATTCTGCCAAGTTGATTTTATATGCAACTCACTGAGAAATCATGTTAATTCAATCAAGAAAAAATCAGGCTAGACCCAAAAGAAGTCAAGGAACAAGAAGGAACTATACACCAGGCACTTTATATATATATAAATTCCTTTTAAGTACCTTAAGAGGTTTTCATTTTGAGATTGAGAAAATTAAGGCTTAGGGTGGTTTGGTAGCAGAGCCAGGAGGAACTCACAGCTTTCTGCCATTCAGGCCAGTATATTTTCTACTACACTACTCTGTGTTCTAGGGTAAACACTTCAAAGAACATAAGTAGAAAATTAAAGAGGTTCTTAATGAACTGCTGATGCTCCCAATTTTATTTTCATAAAATGAAGCATTTGTTTTTAGAGGAAAACTCTGAAATCACCTGACTAAAAGGCATCTGAGGTAAAGCACAACATTTGATTCTATGGGGGGAAAAAATGGTCTATGTGGAAATGAAGCCATTTATAAATTTTGCCTTTGTCTATAATTGGTGTGATATCAAGGCAAATGGACACCTTTTCTAGAAAAGTAACTCAAGGTTCTACTCACACAGCCCAGTAGTGACCTACACATGCTAAACAGAAGACTGGTGAAAGTTTTGCAACATTGAAAATTTCAAGGTTATTTTCATTGGTAAGTACTTTACGAAAACATTTGACCTGCACCAAGATCTCTTCTGATAGCTATTCAGAGCATTCTGCTCATCAATATGGTATTTTTCTTAGATTAAAGATTTCATGGGTTCATGTATATGCATTTTATACTTCTCTGGGGTTGAAAAGTATAACTTCTATGATATTAATAGGAAAATGAGAAATAACATTCTAAGAATAGCATGCAGACTAATAATATCTAATTATCTCTAGAGTTTTCAAAGCTATAAATTTATGTAGGAGTACCATCAGGGAGAATAGGCTATCTATAACATTAATTCCAAATTCATGCAATTTCCCATTTTCGAACTAATTCACAAACTGCACTTCAAGCAAAAAGAGAAAAGTTTAAAAAAACTATAAGGTAGACTTCAAATATACGATGGCTCAAACACAATAGAAGTTAATTTGTTCCTCACCTTAACAGTCCAAGGTGGTGCCAGGTCAGTGGGGATGGAGTGGCTGTCTGCCCATGCAGTCTTTCAGAGACCTAAGCTGATGGATGCTCTGCCACTCAACATGTAGCTCCAAGGATGCCCTAGGAGTCAACAGCCAAATGGTGAAAAGCAAATACTCATGAGGAATCATAAACAGGGGGTTTTAATTGGCCTGGTCTGGGAATGGCTGGTAATAACACGCTGATTCTTCTTAGGATGCACACTCACTACCCCCTCATTGGCTCCAGGTCCAGAATTGCACAAATGGAAAACTTCAAAGACTGAAGGAATGGCAGAATCTTGCCAATTCATATTAACACGGACGGGGGTAGATTCTGAATAATTTAGCTCAAGGATGTGAAGTCATAAGATAAGATCAGACTGATTTTATTGAAAGGGGAGCATTTTCCAAGGATTCAAAACTTAATGAGTTAGCTCAAACATCTGGAAATGTCCTGCACCTTCTTCAACTTGTTTGGTAAAATGAAGCCTGGACTCAATGTTGGGCTGTAGCCATTGATGGGGAAATGCTGGAACTTCCCTGGCATATTTTAGATAAAGGAAGTCTAGAAGGCTTAGAGGGTTGGAAATGTTAGAATTAACCAATTATGTGCCAACTGCTTAGCCACCTTTAACCCTATCTCCTAAGATACAGGCTCAGAGGACACTGATGTTTTGGATATTATGATCAAGTTCTTTGGGTGAGGTATTAGTCAGCCAATGCAAAAAGGGGGGGGGGGGGCTGATGCAAAATACCAGAAATCTATTGGCTTTTATAAAGGGTATTTATTTGGGGTAGAAGCTTACAATTACCAGGCCATAAAGCGTTAAGTTACTTCCGTCACCAAAGTCTGTTGCCACATGTTGGAGCAAGATGGCTGCCTTCCTCTTCCTCTTAAGGCTCCGTGGTCAGGGTTTCTAGGCTTTGTGTCTCTCCCCAGGGCTCGATTCTCTCCGGGCTCAGCTGCTTTGTTCTCTCCACAAAGCCAGCTGTGAACTGTCAGGCAAACAGCTCGTTTATTTCCCTGGGGCCTTCTCTCCTTCCTCATGACCAAGCTCCTCTGTGTGCTTACTTCCCGGGGCGCCAGCTCAAAATTCCAACCTCCCTTCTCTGCAGTGCAGTTTCTCCCTTGGTGGGCAAGGACTCAATCTCCTAATGACTTGGCCCAATCAAAGCCTTAATCATTATTTAATCAAGTAAAAGTGAAACCTCTGAATCCAATATAATCTAATCTACCCAGAGGAAAAGACCAGTTCACAAACATAATCCAATATCTATTTTTGGAATTCATAAATAATATCAAACTGTTACAGGTGATGAGATGCACACACAGTTAACCAGCCAGCCAAGAATGCATGAAGGGACAATTATGTAAGATTAAAGGCTCTGGAGATGAAAGGGGAGAATGAGGGCAGTGGAGGGACTAGCTTGGCTTACCTAACCTAGGCTCCTGTGAGGGTCTGGAGGGGGAGGAGTTTAGAAACACATACGGATCCCAGACCCTTGCCTTTATTGTGACCCAGAGGGCAGAAGTAGGACTTTCCCTTAGATATTGGGGATTGGCCGTTTCAAGCTATATAGCACAAAAAGCAGAAGTGGCAAAAACCACTTGGAGAAGCTGAGGGCAGCTTCTTATTACCCAAGCCATATGAAGATACAGGCCTCCCTAGTAAATTATTTGGAGAGAAATGGCCAGGCTCTTTCTGAGAAGCTAAAGTGGGCTCTTATCATCCAAACTGTATGGAGATGCAGGTCCTGCTAGCTACTGTTATGTCCAGGCCATGGTTCACTGGGGTGGTTGCTCAGAGGAAAACTTTATGACTATGATGAGCAGTATGACGAGGCACCAAATATAATTTCTTTTATGCCATTACAACTGTCCTTACCAAGATGTTAAGAAACGGGGAGAATGGATGCTAGACTCTTTGAAAAGTTCTGTGCTGGCTGTTCTCTGTGAGCCAGAGATGGCATCAGGGGATGCCTCAAAGGAATAGGACTCCTGGATTTCAGTGGATCCCATTAAAGAGGACTAGTATCCAGGGGACTGAACAAAGTCTGAATACTCTCTTATCTGATAGTACTGGTCAAAGGAAAACTGTATCAACCAATAAGGATGGATTCTGTGGGGAAGGAGGTTTAGAGCATCCCAAAGGGGTAAATAAAGCCAAGGTGCCAATAGACAATTAGGGGAATATGGGAAGTTTGGTGGAAGGAGCAAGATTTGAATATATAATCCTTATGGCTAACTACAGAAAGAGGGACAAGTAGGGCTAAGATTTATTTTAATAAGTTTCTCTACAGCCTTTTTACTCTGCTACCTTATATGAAATGCACTGGTGTTGGTTAATATTTTAAGTTTCAGGTGAGACTGACTGAATTGACATCACCCCAAAATGACATGGTAGCAGATAGGACTTTATTTCTTTTCTTTCCTTAACTCTCTCTCCTTCCCCCTTCTTCCTTTCTTCTTTCTTCCTTTCTTTTCTTTTCTTTCCTTCTTTTGCTTCTTGACCTTTTTTTCTTCCTTTTCCCTCCCTCCCCTTTTCCTTCCTTCCTTCCTTCCTTCCTTCCTTCCTTCCTTCCTTCCTTCCTTCCTTCCTTCCTTCCTTCCTTCCTAGCTACCTTCCTTCCTTCTTTCCTTCCATTTCTCTCTTTTTTTGGTCTCTTTCTCTCTCTTTCAAACAAGAAATAAACTCCCAAAGGCAGAAACACTTAATAGAGAGGCTAACAATGCAAAGATGAGTTGGAGTGGGGTGGAAGGCGGGGAGGAGGAGAAGAAGTATCAAACATAATGGGAATAAGACGAGTTAGACAGGACAAATAATTGAAGTAAACTATATTTTGAATGGTGCAAAAGGATGACATGAATGAGAGTAATGAAGGCACTCACTGGTTTCTAACTAGCTTGAAACTCTAGAATTAGCAGACTGCATAATTCTTGATATTTGTGGAGTTGTTAAGCAGAGCCCATGGCTCGTACCTGGGCTTCTGCTAATGGCACAAAACACGTCACACACTGGGCCACTCATGGTATGTAAACCTAAATAAAACATAGTCCTGAGTTTAAAGAAGTCACTGGTTATGACAGTAAAATAAATGTGGAAAATTCATAGCCTGAATTAAGATAATAAGCAGTAAGAGACAAATCTGGAAGACATTTTCAATTTTTTAAATTAAGGTTTACTTACATTCAATGAAATGCATAGATCTTATTGTATAGTTTGTTCAGTTTGACAAATAAGGATACTTATGTAACCCACATCTCTATCAAGAAATAGAACATTTCTACCACACCAGAAAGTACCCTCCTGCCCCTTTCCAGAAAGTTCTCTCCCTCATCCCCCCCAGAAATGGCCACTCATCTAATTTCTATCACCATAGATTAATTTAGTTTATTTTAAACGTCTTGTAAATAGAATCATAAACTATATACTACTTTGTTTCTGGTTTCTTTCTCTCAGCATGTTTTTGAGTTCCATCCATTTTGTTGTGTGTATCGGTAATTTTATTTCTTTTTATATTGTTCCATTGTATGACATATCACAGTTATCTTTTTTTAAAAAACCCTATGCTCTGTTAATGGACACCTGGGTTATTTTCAATTTGGGACTATTGTGAATAAAGTGGCTATAAGCATTCTAGAACAAGGCTTTTTATGAACAGATGTTCTCCATTCTCTTGGACAAATACCTAGGAGTGTAATTTCTGGTTCACAGGGTACAGATATATCTAACTTTATAAGAAATTGACAAATAATTTTCCTACATTGTTGTACCATTTTACATTCCTACCCATTACATCTGAGCATTCCAGATGCTCCACATCCTCTAAAGCATTTGGGAGTGTCAGTCTTTTTCATTTTGATTTTTATTTGCATATCCTTGTGGAGTAACGATATTTTGCACTTATTAATTGGCCTATTAGACATTTATATATGAGTCTTGAAGCATTTACTCAAATCTATTGTCCACTTTTTATATTGGGCAGAATGCTTTATTATTATTGAATTGTAGGAATTCTTTGTAACTTCTGGATACAAGCCCTTTGTCAGGTGTTATATGTTATGAATATTTTCTCTCAGCCTGCTGCTTGTCTATTTATTTTCTTTTTTTTTTTTTTTGAAATTATATTTCATGTATTTTAAAACTAAATCCTAACATTATTCAATTCACTTTTTCTTTTATCATAACAGTTGTAGGTTTACAGAAAATAGTTGAGGAGCAAAAGTTTTAAATTTTGCTAAAGTATTGAAGTCCAATCTGTGGTTTCTTTGTCCTCTCAATAAATTGTAGCCTTCTCAGAGTTCATGAAAATACTTTTCCATGTTTTACTCTAGAACTTTTATAATTTTAGATTTTATTTATACATCTATAATCTATCTCAAATTAATTTCTGAGTATGGGGTAAAGTAATTGAAGTGCTTTTTAAAACAAGTATATCCAGTTGTTCTAGCACCATTTGTTGAAAAGATTGTCTTCTTATTGAACTGCTGTGATGCATTTGTTAAAAATTACTTGATCATATATATGTTAGTTTATTTATGGATCCCATATTTTACTCCATTTTTCTATTTATGTATTATTTTACAATACTATACTGTCTTGATTACTGTAACTTTATAACATATCTTGAAGTCAGATACTATAAGTCCTCTAAATTTATTAGAAGGTTGTTTTAACTATTCTAGATCCTTTGCATTTACAAATACATTTTAGAATCAGTAGTTTATATTTTTTAAAAGCTTTCAGAAATTTATAGACTTCGTGACTATACTGAATATATATATCATCTTTGGAAGAATGGATATCTTAATAAAATCTAGTCTTCTGATCGATAAATATGGTATTCTACTTATTTAAGTCTTTTACAATTTCTCTCAGTGTTTTTTGGTGTTGTTGTTTGTTTGTTTTATTGTTTTGTTGCTGTTTTCAGTGAATGGATGTTGTGCATGTTTTGTTAAATTAATCCCTAAGTATTTTATGGTTTTAATACTACTATAAATAGTAGTTTTAAAATTTTTAATTTCCAACTGTTCATTTTCTAAGGCATTTTAAAGGAAGAATTGCTGGGACTTAGAACTGCTTGTGCATAGTTGTTGAAAATGGGAATTAAGGCAATTGGGAGAAGAGAATTAATATTAAGTCCAAGGCTGTATGTCTTGAATTTCAGAAAATCTGCTGTCAAAGTCTGAAACGAATTGGCTTAGGAGAAAAAATGATAGGATTTTTTTTTCATACTTTGTTTCATCTTTTTTGTTTGGTATAGCTTCTCAGGAATGGCTATTGATCCTTTTGTAAAAGTGAGAAGAATAATTCCTCTAGGAAATAATGATTAAACTTAAAATCTCCTATAACACTCCAAAATTTAGAGAATATTCAGACATGATATGAATATTTTTATATGTCAAACTGAACTGGCCCAGTTGCTCCTTTTTCCCAGAAAGTAAACCTGACTACCTGTGTTAAGTATATTGTTAATTCTAAGAGGCATAACATTCAGACAGAAATTATTAGCAGACTGAGTCTGCTAGATGACATGCCCTATTTTGAATGTATATTTGTACCCTCCACCACCTAATCCTTCCAGTGACTTAGTGCATCCTACAGAAGACTTTTTTATTTGAGAACTCAGTGCCATCCTTATTATAAACAACTGAAGCTGCATTAAATCCTTTGGCCGGCAGAAATGAGCATGGAGCTTTTTTGCTCTGGAGTAAGATGAGTAATTTTTGCTAAATATAAATTGCTATGTTAAATCAATATGCTGAGTTTGCAACCATTGAGGCTATGTATCCTATTCATTGATCATAAGAGTATACATTTTCCCATAAAATCCTGATCATGTTTTTTGAGAATGCTTCTCTCTACAATTTTAATGATTGTTATCATATGCACCGTCCTTGGAAGATGATGTGGGACAGCAAGTTAGAAGATAAGATCTAGGCACAAGGAAGGTTTATAATAAGGCAAGTAGAATTCAGGTGAGGAATGAAAAAGATGTGAAAATAGAAAAGAATAAGGAAGCAACATAAGATGTCTTCAGAGTGAAGCAACATTTGTATGTTGTAAAATTCCCCTGGTCATAGTGGTTGAGCAAAAAGAACTTTGTGACAATGCACGACTATATTATTATCCACATGCTTCTTTCTCTGATATATTATTTCTGGTTCTGGCTGCACAAAACAAACATATATGAACTTTTTAATAATTCTGATTCCAAGCCCAACCTAGATCTACTGAAACAGACTACCTAGCAGAGACCTGGGAATCAGTATATTTGTAAAAGATTCCCAAATAAAATGAAAGATATATAAAGTTGTTTAGAATCATAGATATAGAAAAAAAGATGGCGTTAGTGTAGGAGGGCACACACTGCAAGCTCCCAGAGCAAGGCGGATTGTGGACGGATTCCTGCCCGGGGGTCTGTGTTGTGCACGCGTGGAGTGAGAAGCTTGGGACATCTATCTGCACAGATCAACGGTGTGGACAGAACGGCACAGATTCATAAGTTTTAAGCCTGCCGGGGGTGGTTGGCACGGACAGCTGATCCCCGCGGTTAGGGAGAAAAAAAATAAAATGGCCGGTTGGAGCCGTGCGGCAACCAGGAGTCAGGGCCTAGTGGGAGGGGGCACTATCTGAGGGGGGCTCTGGTAAAGGGGCGAGAGAGTTTTATTTTCTGGGGATTTGGCTGCCTGGAGCCCCTTGGGCCTTGGGTGAACAGAACAGCCAGAGCGAATCGGCACCCGGTGGAGGGGAGGGGTGATTCTGTTCCGGGAAGGAGTTGATTTGCCTAGCTGCCCAGGGATAAGCCC